>QKMV01000101.1:0-32173 GCA_003287335.1 Lednia tumana
ATTTTTAACGCCATAAGAAAAGCATTGTCCCCCAACGTTGATTGACTCTGGAATTCCTTGATCACTAGTCGTCCATATAATAAATTAAAATAACAAGGCCATGGAAATGTAAGCTGCCATGCAGACAATAAGTTAAATGTTGATCTCTACGTCACGCTGACAAATCCATGACACTGTATCCTGCAACTTTAACGAAAATACGTAATAACTGTGCCTTCAATTCAATTGAATTGAACCAATGCCGACGACTATGTTGTCGACAAATTTTTAGCGCCATTTCCGAGTTTAGTGTTTTTAAGCATTAAGTGTTCATTAGACTCTTAAAACATCTAAATGCTCTCAATCAAAATGATACTAAACGTGTGCGTGTGTTTGTATTTTATTCGCAGTGTTCCGCAAATCCTTCTAGCTTACGCGAGTAATAATTCATAAATAATTGACAGCTTACTCAATATTATGCATTTAAAAGCCTGACTGAAGTTTTTAAGTCACATTGATTTTGCTTATTTTGGAAGATGATGTCACTTATTTTGAGATTGATGCTGAATTATGATCCAGCTCTAGTTATGCACGATAATATCGTGAGTATGATATAGGTATAACTCTTGATTCTGGCAACAATGAAGTCGTTGTCTTCACTGTCACTTTACATCTTATTCTTGGCCCCCATAGACTACGTCATGTCATAAATTAAAAAAGTATGACTGATGTGATTAAATACAAAACTTAAAAAAAAAAAAGTCTTTTAAAAAAAAAAAAATAGTCAGGAGATATGAGTCTCAAAAATTTTATAAATACAAAACTATTCGCCAAATTTAGAATACGCAACGCAAAGTACTTTGACTTAACTTGAGAAATCTTTCAGCATCATTAGTAATGCTCAAATGTCACCGCCAGATTTGATGCTGCATGTACGCGATACACATGAGCATAGCACATGAGTATAAACAGTCAGCTGTGTTAGCTGTGCACGTCGGTGATTGGCCCACACTTCCATTATTGCGCATCGTGTGTGGAAATAGAAATCTCGCGATTCGGCATTCCTAGGCCATGGTATATCCTTGCCTATTGGTAAACCTGGCACTAGTGTGGATATTCTCACCCAGTGGGAAGAGTAGTTTAAGCGATACAATTGACCTGTATCCAGTACTCAATCGATCCTCATTCCCCATCACCACTTCTATATAGCTTCATAGAGTAGCTAATAGAGAGCGCGTACTTCGTTTCTATTCGAATAAATAACATATGATAACAGTAACTTCACGGGTTTGTCGATGGGTTAGATTTGTAATTAGTTTCCGGCCAGTTAATACTTATTAGAGCGGCTATGTACCTTATATAAGCGGTTATTTCACAAGGGGTCAGTTTTCCAACTCGTGGTAACAGCCTGTTATATGCAGGATTTTTTTTTGTTCCTGAGGAAATCTTGTAAATCCATGTCCTGAGTATAATTAATATTCTAAAAAATAAAACAGTTGTTTGTTTAATCTGTTTCTACTTTCTAGAAGTAAAATTTTACCCCGAATACCGGTTTATCCGAAAACCATCGTTTCCACCTCAGATCAAAATTGAGGCCACTATTGGAAGTTTAGATAGAGGGAGCTACAAATTTTACATTTGGGAAATTTAGACGTTTTTCAATTGCATGCTATCTATTGTACGTGCACTTTCTGTCAGAGTTTTCCTGTTACATTGGCAACAAAACTGAGCTTATTTTTATTTTTGAGGCTATTTTTTCTCTTTACTTTCACAGACGCTACAAATTTGGTCCAACAGGACTAGGTTACAGAACAGTATAACAGAGTGGTTCATGGTGACTGTTCAGCATGAAACTCTACCCAGCTTGACAACACACTTTAGGTTAAATATCTAAAGAAGTGAAATGGGTTGAAGAAGAAGTCAATTTGTGGGATCTACAATGCATGTCGCTGAAAACGCGAATTTTCGGTGTGTATGGTTCGAAGTAATTGCCAACACGCAAATTGGAAGGTTCATAACTCACCCAGTTAGTGACTCATTTTTTTTAACTAGTGCTCAGCTTAGGAAAAGAACACTAGTTTTTAACATGAAGGGGGATTCTTCCATTCGTAATGCTTAGAGGTGTTTTAGTAATTTTCAGGTGTCTTTCAAAATACCAATATAAATACCATTTGAGCCGTGTAAGCCGTTCAAAAGAAAGTGATCGCAAATCGATTATCTTGCATTAAATTGCAATATTTCGCGCTTTTATCATTGCCAGCGCCATCTATAGCGTATGTAGCAACTATATGCTTTGGTTTTTTTAAGGGGAGTTTGTAATGCGGGTCAATTGTCGCGTTTTAACTGCATACTAGAAGCCTTGCAAGAAATGCTGCCTTCGTTAGTTTACGTTAGTGCACACAGAGAGCGCATCTTCACAGAAACGAACTTCAAAATTTTAAACGTTTGGTCACACCATTGAAATCTATTGGCAAACATTTTTTTTACAACAGGAAAATACAGTGAAATAAAAATATGAATCGATATATTTTCTTTAAATCTCAATTGAACTGAAGAAACAATCCACTACATAAGTGTGCCATTTTGGTGAATTTCTAGTGCGTAAGTTAATTGGCGATAACCTGTGTGAGCCTGTGCTCTCATTGAGGGGAGGGGGGGAGACGGGCTTACTCGCTCTCCCTGGAATCGTAATTTGACATTTTTTAGACACATGCCATTCTCTAAGAATATGTATTTATTGTGGAGGTTCCATTTACTATCACACGGTTAAAAACGTCCTGAAGGTAGGAAAACGATCCGTAAGCATAATCGCATTGAAAGAACGAGCGAACATGAGGAGGATCACAATAAAATTGTGTTCCGTTAAATACCTGGGTTTGTTACCCAGGAAACCCAGGGTGCCATGCTCGGTAGTCGGTACCCTTTCTGTCACGTGTTAAATGGAAACAGAGGCTGGAAGGAGTTCAAATCAAGATAGAAAGAGTCAGAGTGGCAAGTAATAAATTAACCGAGAAGCCCACAGAAGAAAGATCGCTGAAAATGTGCAAGAAAGGATGCGGAAATACACATTTATTAATTGAACGAGAAATCTAGCAATGATTTAGAGTGACGGATGTTTGAGATAGACGGCAAATATTTGGTTAGATTTAAGAGAAGATATTAAGAAATTATAGAAATACGAACACACCAAATTCAATTTTGCATGTTCAATGTGCAATATGTAGTTGAATTAATAAACAAATCTCAAAATCTATACAGATCAAAGTAAGGACTTGGATTGACATTGAGAAAAAACGTAAAAGGGGTCCGTCTGGCCCCTGCATGCGCACAAAATGAAGTGCCATTAGAGATTTGAATGGAGACGCTTCGCTCGCTTTCGCTCGCTCGCTCTACAGTAAAAAATGTACTTCGGTGCTCTAAATTGCGTATACTACACGCTTATTTTCGTATTTAAAACGGTTCCTTTTTGCTGCCGAAAGTGCTTGCCTAAATAGCATAAAATACAGAAAATGTTTGCCCTCACACAGAGTTGACCTACTATGCTGTAGGTATATATTGTAGAACCTATACCATAAGATGACCCCTCCCCTTGCAAAAAATCCTGCAGGTATTGAACAATTAATATCTAAGCACGCATATATCTGGATGACCAAATAAAGAGCTCCCAAGCTGATAAGCGTTTGAAAGCCTTTGGGGAGGGTCCGGGGAAGGTAAGGGCACAGCGCGTGCAAGTTTGAGTATATTATCACAGAAAAGTACTACCACAGAATAAAATGTTTCAGAAAGGGACTCAGGCCCAGTGTTTTAGTGGCTCGTCAAATCTTAACGGTCTGTTAAAAAATAATCAAGACATCTTATCGACTGTTGCCATGTTAATAACACGTTAACGGTTCGTCAGGTTCTTAACGGGCCACTGAAAAACCGGCTCTGATATGAGAAGATGAGAAGAGAACGTCAACTTTTCTCTCACCCTGATACCGACTTCAATGTTATGTCTCAACGTATTGGCGACTATGTCGTCGCCAACATGTTTCAGCTGCAGAAAGCGTCGCGTGAATCGACGCCCGTACTGCAAATTGTCTCCGCAGACGCCCCACTTCCACGCGCGTAGGGCGTCTTCCTGCGTGGCGTCGCGGCGCTGCTCGCCGCAGCCGCAGCGGCGCAGCTTGCCTTCCGAACATGCGCGGGACACGGTGTGTGTGAGCGCAGCCGCTGCGATCGAGTGCATCAACGCCGTTTCTCTGTACACTGATGCAATTATTAGCTCAAATGTAACTAGATAAATGATAATTTCAGCTCTCATTATGATAACAAGTTCTTTTAACATGACGCCATGCTAGAACTAAAAGTAAATGGTTGTAACTACTATTATTAGCCGCAAATTAGTGTCTCAGGACAAGAATTCAAACCCCGGTGCAACAGAATCTTATTACTGCCATAGTAGGTTTACCCCCAGTAATCTCAATACAGTCCATGTTTACTCCCCAGTAAACAAATAATGAAACGAGATTACTGTCCCCTGGCCAATGCAACTGAGGGTATGATATGATTACTGGAACAGTAATCTTAAATCATGGGATAATATTATTACTCCTAATGCTATCCAGGACAAAATACAACTTTCGGTGCCTCCGACGCCGATGCAGCACAGGGTGGCCCAAAACAATGTACAGTAATAATATAATGGGCATAAGCTCTAATATCATTACTCCCCAAAACACTGTACCTAGTGCATTTAACCACACCTTTCGGTGCATCCGACGCCGGTGCAGCACAGGGTGACCCAAAACAAGGGAAAGTAATAATATAATGGGCATCAGCTCTAATATCATTACTGCCCAAAACACTGCACCTAGTGCATTTCAAAACTATGACGCATACTCAATCCAACGTTCTTAACATTCGCATAAATAAAAATTACCAAAAAGCATTTCCCATTATCGGGTTTGATCCACCTACCCTGTGGTTTCAAAACAAGGCCCTTGTGCGCTCGACCATCGTACCATTGTCAATGTCGTAGATTATAGCAAGCATATAACTTCAAATTCGGCACCGGAAAAAAGTAAATGTTTGCATAGCGATTTGTGAACTCCATACTCAAGAACTGGAGAGCTCCATACCCAAACCAACTATCTTAACATTCGCCTAAATAAAAATGACCAAAAAGCAATTTCCATACCCGGGTTTGTACCAACCATGCCATCTTAAATGAGAACGATTATAGCGAGCATATACATTCAAATGCGGCACTGGAAAAATAAGTGAATGTGTCAAAAGCGGAGAACCGCAGTGACCAAACTCTGACTGAAAAACCCTTCTACAATCCCAGCATTTCGTGAGAAAGTTATAAGTAAGTCTTGTATTAGTCCAGATTGTCCAGATTGTATTCTCTGTATATTTTACCGACGGAGAATTGTTTCTGAATCAAGGATGTACTAATATTTTTCTTGGGTCATGTTTTGTCTCAGTTATGTCACTTTAAAAAATCAGAATTGGTCAGAATTTTATCTTCGACTGAAAACGCACACGTGACCTGCCTGATACCGCATCGCGCCAATAGACATCTTAGCGTTATATTAACACCGTTTCAGCCGACAGTCAATCGCAACAATTACATGACGTCGCTTGCTTACGGACGAAAGCAAGGTGATTTTGAGCCAGCGTAAAAAAATATCTATAAATGACATAACTCGTGGAAAATGCATTGTGAAATACAGGGAAAAAAGTGCTCAGGGTTGAATTCTAAGCAGAACGGAATAAAATTTGAATAGGAGACTATCGTATCGGGAGTTGATTCACATTGGGAGCTGGGAGACATTGGGACCCATGTTCTTTTGTCAAGGGTTCGCGATTTACAGCTAACTCACAGCGGTAGACTCGATCTTGGATGCGTCGAGAATCTAGGAGCATCGTATCGACTTGAGTGGAGGTGCCGAGTTCAGTCCAGCCGCAGTTTGAACATAATTTGCAGGACCCGGTGTAACAGAATAGTATTACTGTCATCATCGGTTTACCCCCAGTAATCTCAATATATTTTATGTTTACTCCCCAGTAAACTAGTAATGAAACGAGATTACTGTCTCCTGGCCAATGCAACTAAGGGTATAAGTACTATGATTACTGAACCAGTAACCTTAAAACATGGAATCATATTATTACTCCTAAAACTATCTAGGACAAATAAAACTTTCGGTGCATCCGACGCCGATGCTGCGCAGGGTGGCCCAAAACCAGGGACAGTAATAATATAATGGGCATAATGTATAATATCATTACTCCCCAAAACACTGTACCTAGTGCATTTAACAACACCTTTCGGTGTTCGGTGTGTTCCACATTGAGATAACTGGCCAGTAAACAAAGCATATAACTGGTTTACTGGGGAGTAAAGATGAATGACAGTATTAATATTACATGACACTGGGCCTCCACATTTGGCCTCTGGGACTCTTCATCTGGAGGTCTGGGCTTCGATTATGTCACATGATTGAATGGAAAGACAAACAAAGGCGATCGAACAAGGATACTAGGATCGAACTCGGGGCTTTCCAGTGTCGATGTATCGACTTGTATAAATTACTACGTGTCCGTAATGGAGCAAAGGTGCCTTCCATTACCAAAAGCGCAGTAAAATATATTACATGCTCTATCCAATCTAACTTTACCTCAAGAGATTCGCCAGAAGGGTTGCAGGATTTACGATTATAACAGACTGACTTATGCGTTTAGTTCGTGGCTAACAAAAGAGAAAACATTTAACAGGTATGTTTAAACGCTTTTCGGTGCTATAGTCACAGTCATATTGAAGGATGAGTGCGAGTGATGCACTTTTGTATAAGATTTATACGAATTGAACATGTCTAGTAACAATAGAAATTACAAGAAATGACTGCACAGAACGCGCGAAAAACTCTACCAGTTCTAGATTCTGATAGTTTAAAGGTAACCTGAACGTTTCATTGAAGTCGACGAAGCCGTTTGGCCTCCAGACAGCAAAGATCTAGTGAAAAGGTTAGATTGATTGTGTTCAAAGATGCAGGGGGTCTTAATTAACCATGAACTTTCTTCTCACTAACTGCTCCTTCAACAAGAAAATATTGCAATTTCAAACTCTTGTTATGCAATACGTAGTGGCATGATTGTCTAACCTTTGTTTCTGGCAAAGAAGTACGTATTATCGTAGGCGATGGAACAATTCCATCGATCGTATTGGAACTGCTCTTCACAGTTATTGACGGCAAGTTTTCTGGCGATATTCAACAAGGCCGGGATCCCCGGGTCCTCGCTGCACATCCGGTGATGCCGCTGCGAGTTGCGCAGCCCGCACACTCCCCGCTGCGGTGCTGCGCCGAACATGGCGGCTAGCGTCGTCTGCGTCTGCGCCTTGATGCGCAGCCCCGGAGACTTCTCGTCTCGCCGTCTGCGCAAAAAAAACAAGCAAAAGAACAGATTTAAGCTCACAGCAAATGCGGATTTTTATGCGACACGCTATCGCAGTAAATCCGGATTTCAACATTTTTGCCCGTACCACTGGTAAAATATATCAAAATGTAGGTGATTTTAAATCGCCGTTATTGCAGCTAAAAAGCGGCCCCCGATCACAAAACTCCATGCTCTGTTTGCCTTGGGGAAAATCTGTGCTCTAATTGTTGCTGACTCATTTTTTATCACGCCGCTTTGGTTGTGACCAGATCTGGTGGGTGCGTTTTTAAAGCGCCGCATCGCAAAACGCAATCCGCATGAGCTGTGTATGTGCCATTGGGCATTGACCATAAATAGCCACACGATTCACGAACTGATGCAGCATACGGAAGTACTCAGGAATAAGATAGTGAGCTGGTTATGTGACGCGCGTTCACTATAGTACAGGAACTATCTTCGAATCGATTTGGAAAATCGCTAAAATCTACTGTCAGGCGATCACCGGTATCGAGTTTGTATCGAGTACCTTCCCGTCGGCTAGGGTAAAAACTGTGGTCAGTAAGTCTCCATGTTCAATACCGGAACTGTTCGCTTGCAAAACAAAATCCCTCGTTTTGTTCCGTTTTTACAATGGCTGTAACCTAATAAAGAAAATGTGGTTTCATCAGTCACAGAATTGTTTGCCTTGTTCGGGATGAGAACACGAGCTATATCTGCTTTATATGCTCCAGGTTATCTGGAGAGGTGGGCAGAACGCCCAGGTAAATGACCTATGGCCATTTTTACGTCCAATTTATAGCCAATTTACGGCCAAATTTGCTCACCAACATAAAACTGCCACAACCATGGGATTGCTGATTGGTTGGATCGAACGTGAGACAGTCGATTCAAGGTAGAGACGACTCAAAACGCTAACAGAAATCGGATTAAGCATTTTGACCTATAGTTAGTTTTCGTGTAAAAAAACGGGAATCTTTTAGAAAATCGTTCGCAAACATGCACACCTAATAAAATGAAATGCATATTCTTAGATATGTCATGATCTGCGCAAATTGTACAAGAAAGCTGGCTTAAGAGACTGACATTGTCTTACCGGTGGGCTGACTTCGACGACGCTAGCAATCCTGCCTGTTGCTTCAGCAGGAGAAAGATAATAACAGCAGAAAACAGTTTCTTAGATGGCATATCAGATCGCGCAGCACCGATTTTAGTTTTTTTCACTAATTAAAAGCAATGCAATCTACGCGAACTGGAATGATTTTATTTCGAGTTCTTAAACTCACATTCGGAATGCAACTGCTTTGAAAATGATTAAATTTGTCGTCGCACAGTACGTTCATTATTGTAAAAATGAATATCTATCAAATATCAAAATTTTTCTTTTGGGGGTTGGTTCAAGTGGGTACGAAAAACCTATATCATAAGCTTCACCGTGCCATTGGTCACAACACTATCACAACTAAATCACAATTTTCGCCCACGATCTGACGACGTTGAAAAACTCAGATACACTGTCGAAGCTCTTTTCTATGAGCTCTATTCAGATTGAATTGGTTTATATTAACCTCATAAAATGAAGTTTATATTATTAATTATTAATGTGTATATCGAATGTTGCAAGCTTAAATGTTGTAGACCTCCACTGCACTCCGACCAAGATATGAATGATGTGCTCTGGTAAAATACACAGATGCTAAATATGAAAGACAATCGCTCCATAAGCCTATCTTGCAATCCATCTATTGACACTTGGATGGGGAATATGTGGCCTATGTTGTCTGCGTTGAGGTAACACCATCGGCACCATTTCCGCTAGGCATGTCAAACCCGCCTACTCAAACATAAATCTGTTGTTTGAGATGACATGATCACATACAAAAAGAGATAGTCCCTAGATTTCAAAGAAGGGCTGAATAATTTCTACCATGGAAATGCATATTCTGGTAGCATTCCCTGTTATCAGTTGAAAATGGAAGGCATCATCCTCAAAAAAAAAAAAAACGGTATTTTCTCAATATTTTGACCTTAACTTACCTAGACAGTGCACATCACGACTGCGGATTAATTACACCTTCTGATGACAGTCCGATGCTGATTGATTCGCGGCGTGACTGAGCAAGGAGTATGTCTTCGCTGCCCACGTATACTCTACATGTCTTGCACGGGGCGCTGATTGCTGGATAGAAACAATTAAAATTACATGCGGACAGCACCATACGGTGCCAATATGTTGATGGATTTTTCCTGGAGTCGAAGCTGTTGAATAGGTACTTAACAAAATGTAGTTTATGTTTTAACAAGTCAAGCTTATACCTTTCAGCTTATATATCTTACAGAGGATAATGGCGACAAATGATCTGAGGATTTTTGAAAGAATAATGATTTAAGGATCGCTCATACTGGAAGACGATGAATATTAATTTCACCTAAAAATTGTCTAGCTGGCTGGGGATTTGAACCCCGCTCCATCGGATTCCGCGTCCGATGTTCTACCAGCAGAGTTAGCAAGAAAAAATGAACGAACTGAAATTAACCGAATAGTTATTTGGGTGGTAGATCTCCCAAAAGTAATGAACCTAGGCAAGTGATTTATACACTGTTAACTAATTCCCTTCTTCGGAAATGCAGTTCCAAAATATTAGTGAAATTAACACTTTGGCTTTTAGCATTTGTGTAGTTTTCCTACCCGAATGTTAGCTACCAGTAACGCGAAAATGATGGTACCATACCGAGCTCGGGTCCTTGGTCGTAATTGGTAGTCTGCCATCATGTTATCAGGAGGTTCCACGCTGGGTCTTGTTTTAATTGTGCTTTTCTTTGTTTTCCTGCGACCATCTGAGGGTATGTGCTTGGATAGTTCCTCTTCTTCAGGACACGGCATCACCATCCATCTCTTTTTAGCGCAGCTCTCCTCAAAATGGCTGAATGGGACATTTACATTGTACAGCTGCAGCTTCTACAGCTTTCGCAGCTTTTGCAGCTTTTGCAGCTTGCTGCTGGTTTTTTCCTTTCCCATTACTAACCTCTCATATCTGAAATGGTAGTTTGAAAGCACACAGTGGTCATCCCAACCCCCCACTCCCCACATACAAAAACACAGTGACCACTTTCGTCGACACTTAACCAATACATCTCTACTGAAGTAGGAAAGCTTACCAAAGCAATTCCAATGAGAAAAACACTTTTTTCTTGAAATTTTACTCGTAAGCATCGTGCCAATCACAATGCCACTAAATTACCGGGTGTATGCGTTTAGCTGACGACATGGGCGTGTGTGTTCAAAAATATGGTCCATTGCCCATGTCCGTTTTGCTTCAGTCTAAGAGCTATCTCGAACATCTTGCGTCCCTTAGATGACAAGTTAATCTGACGATGTTGCAGCTAGTCTGATCTTATTATGCGGTGCCGAGTGTGGCGGTAAGGGTAGCCGTTAGTTCCCACGTGCTCGACCAGGCAAATGCGATTCTATCAGATGCCCAACCATTGCCGTTGATGCGTGGAGCCATCTCTTTTCACTCACTTCAATCTCAAGCCATCTTCCTTCACATCGGTCATTTGATCTAATCAATCTAATAGCGCTTGATCACGCCTAACCAAATTTCTTTGGTGATTGCTAAAAAATAGATGGCATATAGTATATAGCAGGTATACATAATATTGAACGGCCAGTCAGTTTAACTCCATATTGATCAATATTTAGAACTTAGCCTATGAATATATCCCTCGAATGTGTGTAACTTATGCAAGGTTTCTTCAAATGCTTGATTCGTGTTCATTTTAACTACCTTCAAGACGCTTTTACTTCTAGTTGTTTTACATCTTTTGGTGTTTGAACTGCAAAGGAAGTGCGATCAAACCCAACTAAAAGCACGTTAGCTTCTTAACAACGTGCTGTGTCATTATATATCATCATCATAATCATCGTCGCCATCAATACTGGCTGCGTCAGGGGAGGTTTTGATTAGGTGTGGGAAAACTGTAGCTTCCATGACAGCATTGCGTAGTTTTAGATTAAAACTGAACGTGGTATAACAAGTGAGCGTATGGAGTGGCATAATGACAACTAGGTTATAATGTATAATTAGTGAAGTCTTTTAGTCAAACGCTATCAATCAATGTTCCACATTCCGTCGTGCACCATGGCCATGAGAAATCATCCTCGAGAGTCAAAAAGCTTTCAAAGTAATTACGATTTCAGACAGTGCTTCTTTGTCTAAAGAAGCATGGCTATGCTTGCTATCGCTATGTCTATTTGTAACTTGCGAGTAAGTAAATTAAAACTGATCAACGCATAGCATTGGTATCGATCTTGAACGTGAAAATCGCACAAGGAAATCGCAGCAAGAACTTGCAGAGCTTGAACTATCTTTCCTAGATCGGAGTCTAGCTTCCGATAGGCATTTCCCAGCAATATCGCTGTGATTTGTCCTTTTTTCTGGGCGAAAAGTGGAACTATCCAATTAAATTCTAAAAAAAAAAATCATGAGGAAACCGCCTGGATTCCTTATTGAAAGAATCAACTTGTTTTGCTATCATAACGATTTACTGAACGGTTTGTCGTGTTAGCTATACCGGTTCTCGTGAGATTCGAAGTTAATCAACTTAGTACTGGGTCAGAGATTGGATGGGTGACCATCCATATCAAGACTCAGTACTCTTCAGGAGAGAGATTGGAGAGATTGATTCTGGTACAGCAGTTTCACTTCCCTTGACGCCAACACCGACGCTATATGACTTATACCACAGGGCGAAGAGTGGTGCTCGGTACAATCCATGAAATATTTTACAGAAAATATTTTTGTAGAGCACTTCAGATCACGCTATGGAATTTTCACAAAATGTCAGCCAACACAAAATGTTGTGCACTTTACGAAAATACTTTTTGAAAACTGTGGAATAGATAATTTCTAGGTGATATTAGGTGAATACCAATGAAATGTGCACAGTACACCATTCACCAGCTGTCGACTATAAATAGTTATTTCGAGAGTTTTTTAAATTATCATTGTAAAGTACATAGCTTTCTGTTCTGGCTTACACTTTTTAGAAATCCAGAGTGATCCGAAGCTCTCTCAAGATTGTTTCGGTAAAATATTTAATTGGAATGCACCAAGCGCTCCGTCCCCCTTAACCACCACGTAATCAAGTAAATCAATCGAAAATATAATCAAGAGCTGTGGCCGTTTGTGTGCTGGTGAAAGGGTATTCGGTTAGACCCACTGTACATTCAGGTGACAACGTACACAACATAATTCACTCTTGGGAATTTCGCGATGAGTGACGACACTGACAAATGGTTACTGATAGTGATAATGATGATCCGAAAACCATGATGAAACCGGAGGAAACCATGTGCGAGCATGCAACACCCACCTGAACTACTAGGAACTGAAATTCGGAATCTAACTAATAACGATGACAGAAACACAGGTACAATTCCTTCAGGAATAATTTTCTTGCATTTCCGTATGTTTCAACAAGAAATTATCATTTGTATACGTTTCCTTACCGATCGATTTCGAAATTTGAATATTTTTATCCACGCAAAACATTTGTCAACGCGACGCAACGTGGGGATCACGACCCCATGCGACCGAAATTGGGCCTTTTTTGGGTGGGTTTTGAAACAACTTGACATTTTTTACATAAACTCATCATGGAAGTTAAACGTTGAGCCACGTTTATGTCCAGTTCAGATTAAAATAAATGGCCACGGTTCGGGACGGTGGCGGGGAAATCCAAACATTTCTGAACATTTCTATTGGCTTGATATGGTATTCGTTCCTGATTCATTCTTGATTTGCGGATTACACCCCAATGGTTAAGTTTTGGATAAGCCTTTTTTGGGAAAAAAACAATACACGAAAAAGCAACGATTCCGTGGTAAAACCGAAGGTGGTCCGGCCCATCATGTAAATAAGGAAAGCTGTAATGAGAGCTAAGGCCACACCGGAGCTAAGCCCAAACGCCAAGGCGAAGCCCATCGGGTGGAAGCTTGATCTGCCTTCGGGGAAATAAAGGGTTATTTAAAAAAATGACTGTACCGCACCTTAAGTCAATGCCCAAGTTTTTGCGCAGAACTTATTGGGTCATGATAGGGAAATTTCTAAATTGAAACATTAGCCACAAACGTAAGAGACGAAGCTCAGATTAAAACGCATCGGCCAGAATGCGAAAGCCCGCAGAGCAAGGCGAAGAAAAAATTACGTGGCGGGGCCAAAATTTTGTGGCGAAGCCGTAATATACTTCTGCCCATTGAGGTGGGCGCTTATAGGCTAGTACTACACTAGAATATAGTTGCATTGGGAAGAGGGGGGGGGGGGTGGAGTACGCCTTACGAGACTTTAGTTCTTATATCAAATCAAAGTAACATAAAAGTCTAGTTCCTCAAAAATAAGCTGAAAGGAAATATCAAATACTGGATTTTTCTACTTGACGCTCTCAACGAAATGACGTCTATTTGTGGACACACGGTCGTCATGGTCCTACTTGACGAATGGTTCACCATGGTGTATATGCGGCTCTTGTTGGAAGGTGATCTACAATAAACAATACAACTCGAATGAAGTCTTTTTTCTGGAGTCGATGAGCAAACACTAAAACGCCTGTTTGACTTGGATTATTTGTCAACGAAGCATAGAACAAAGCTGGTGACACATAATGTCTGCTCGCAAATCTTAATATTATTTGTCCTGTTTGGTAGCCTCTTTGAAAACAAGCAAAATACAATAATTAATCACAGGTAACAAGTTGTTAACATTTCAGTACCGAATTCGACAAATAGAAGCGGCGAACGTTAAAAAGTACATGTAAACGAATAATCCCATAGCGTGACATACAAAATAAATTGTGTGCATTTTTCTATACATTTTCATTTACATTATAGTCAACCGAATATCGAACATATTATTTTCTAGTATTCAAACACTTTTTGGGCATAAGTCTCTAGCTACAGCGAGTTTCCACTTTCCAGCACGAGCACAGGAAAGACGATATTTGAGTTTCCGCTCCGGTCCGACACCGCGGGCTCAATCATCCATCCGCCTACTGAGCAAACACGACAAGCACCGACTGTTTATCTTCAAGACATCTCATCTCACCACAACACACACTCTTCGAAGAGGCAGAAATCAGCCAAAAGTGCACTGCATCTTATTGTATTATTTGAGGGGTCATTGTTTGTATATCTTACTATTTATTTTCTCGTTCAGTAGGGCTAGTTTAACTTCATTGTCAGCCTCAACACAACAGGCACATATTCAAAATCATTGTTGAAATGGACAGAGGTTTTTTGTGCTGTGTGGACAAACCAAATTCACGATGTAGAAACGAGCTGAAATGGAAGAGATTATCAGTTGACCGTTTTACACAGCGGAAACACTCGTGTATAAATATTGAAACAAGATTTGCAACTGCATGCTACAATCTACACAAATTAAAATCGAGTAAGAAGATTTTGTAGGATACGAAATGAAGCTGACCATATGTCAAGCGCTTATTGTTTATATCATGCCTTCAGAATGATACACCATAGACTGAAAGCCACCTTGAAAATCACCGATTTCTAAATGCCACGTTAATTCACGGATTAAGTCATCGACACACTTATCTCTTTTGTCACCCGATCGCTTACGCACGAAGGAAATAATAATGTCGAGTTCAGGGCGCGATATGTTTAGACAATGTATCTGCCAGGTATATCTATCATTGAAAAAAAAACGGTGCTTGTATAGGCAATTGCAGCAAAGGGCGTTCATGGAACGAGATTACAGTGGATATTCTTGGCGGGCGCAGGGCGTTTGCATGGTTTGCAGGTCGGGAGCAGAAAGTCTTCCTAGAGGTTACTACCCATGACCCATCACGAATAACTCGAATAATAAGTCACGACATTAGTCTACCGTTTATTTACATGATTAGTCATTCCAAGTCATCACTCACAGATGAATTATGAAGATGCACCTTGGGCATATATTTTCCCACAGAATGGTAAGTTCATTAAAATAGTTTATTTGATAGATTAGCAACAGTAATCAATTTACAACACCGAAGTTTATATTTTCACGTATTTCTCCTCTTTTGGAACCTTTCTTTGGCGTAAAATTCACTTCGCGATCCAAAGTTGTAACAGAAAAAGGGACAAAAGTTGAGTGGCGCAAGTTGAAACAACATTAAAAAACACGTTTATTTTTAAAACCACACCACATCGACATCACGGAAATACATTGAAAATGTACATCCTTGATAGAAGTCTGTTTGATATTTCAATTACATGTCTATTAATTAATCAAACTTGGGTCTAATTTAAGGAGTGGCAGGCATGTATGTTACACGAGCGCGTTCTCCACAGGTATAAGCTACGGACGGACTTGCATTCTTCACTGTCTGTTGATTTGATTCACTCCGACCGTCTAATTAATTCCTCGAAACACCGATGTGGGATCATAGCGCTCGAGGTGAATTAACGCGTTAACACAAATATGCTAATTGTTCTCATCTCATGTGTTAGCACATCGACATCGCTTCTTATACACTTCAAGTTATGCATGTCTTCTTAGTTCTTCGGTATTTTATATAGCACACTTAAATCAGAAACGTATCATTCTTATTAGCGACTATATTATGGTACACATACAATTTACAATTTATTTAATCTATGGCATTTTTGAGCAATGGATTTACACATTTTTCCCGTATTGAAGGGTTTTTTTACTGATCCAAGTAAAATAGTTGACTCTGCCATAATCACGGTATACTTCGATCAGCTTTATTGACACCATCATTTCACCGCAAAAACGATACATTTGTCGATAACTTGAAACTCGAACAAAACCAAATTAATTTAGTCGTATGAATAGTGAAAGATAAAAAATTACCCTCTGCAATAAAATTCTTATCTAAGCTTGAATGCGTCATGTAAATGACATTCCAAAACATATTTTAGAAATTCTATGAATTTATAACAAATATTTAGATCTTCGGTCAGTGCGTGATGCGACTCGTCGAAGTGAGAATAGGACTGAAGTTTGCCTAAAAAACGACAAATTCCTTCAGTAATTACTTCACTGTGGCTATAAAGAGCCAATTTTTTACTGAGCGTAGTGAAGACGAACGAAAATGCCACCCCAAATGTTCCAATATGTTTTGGACCAAAATTTCTGCTAGGTGCACGGGGTCGAAAATTTCCCTGTGTGGTTTCTCAGAAGAGATTCCGACTTGAGCACCCTAGCTGAAAAATTACATTTTTGGCAATTTTCGTCCGGCTTCAATGGGAGCATCTAAATTCTCTAAATTCCTAAATCCTTGTCTCTAAATTCCTAGCTAACGACTATTTAGAAGTGACATTTTTTTAGTTTAGTGGGTTACTGCCCTTTTAATAAAAAATGTTAAGTGATTCTTCTTATAAAGTTTTTAGCTGGAATGTTGATGGTTTAACATTTCTTACTTATAAACGTTTCAGTGAATAGCTAACGGCAGTAGCGCAATAGTTTGCGAAAGGGTCGAGGCGAAATTCGGAAATGACCCCTCGCATCTCATATGGGTATTCCTAGAGATCTTAATATAGCCTTTGTTTGATTATACCATAAAGTTACATGCTAAACCTATTCGAAGTGAAATTTTCAGAACTCATTGGAAAATATTCTATGGTAAAAGATTTAAAATTTTTGTTCGAAACCGTGTTATTGTTTATTGGTTAAAGTATATTATACTTACTGTGTGGTGGGGAAAGAAAAAAAAATATTTTGGAACCAACTTGTGAGTTACATTGCGGACACATTTATTATTTTTATTTTTTGCACGATTGATTCACACACCTTCGTTAAGTGGATTAAAGGTATAGGCACATGTTTCTATAGTTTTCTTGGAGCTTTATTGGGTGAAAATCCTATAATTTACACAAATCAAGATGCGGCCACAACAATCTATCAACCCAAACGTCGGCTACGGTGCGTCATTCGGGTTTCATATCTTTAGGCACATTAAATTGAGAATTCTAAATCACTCTTTGCCCGTTCATAGGAATTGAGATACCACTCTGTACACCGACAGCGGTATTGTGTGAGGCTGCGGTCAGCTGGGTTTTAGCCACACGCTTTTAATTACATCGCCCTTAATTTACTCATCATTCAAGGATGTGTGTCTATTACTCACTTCCTTCTTCCTCCCTGACACCAGAACCGTCTTAAATGATTTCCTAACGTGTGAAAATGTTACCTGAGGCATTAGTTATTCCAGCTAATTTCACTTTACCGTCGCCTTTTCCCTTTCGTTTGCGTTGACCGCTGTAGAGCGTGCATGCATGTACGTATACCTGCGTCGTCCGCGCGCCGGAGTCCCGCCAATTAAACTCACACGAGCAATCTTGGTAAACGCTCCATAATTCGGAAAGGGACAATTTCATTTTGATAGAAAAGTGGCAGGTGGCGATTGAGATTGAAGGAAAAGAAAACCCGCGCGCGAGCATATCTCCGTCATTGTTTCTAAATAAAGGTGAGACCACACACGTTAATCTAGCGCATGCGTCCATCGCAGACATCTTCTCACATAAATAAAGTTGTGGTGAGATTGCTGACCCTGTAGAACACCCAATATGCACGGTTATTAATACCTCAATAATCCTGCGGCGATGGCATGGCGTGACGTTGATTAATAATTTGACCGCCCCTTAAACTGTATTACCGATATGCCGTTCTCGCTTACTCTCTGTGTTGCTGATATTCCGTTCTCGGTTTCTCTCTAGAGGAATCTTGTGTCCGATGGGCAGCACGCCTGCCTATGGCTGCGCATCGCATAGCAGCTGGAAGGTATCGGGAATCTGCAGCAATTCAGTTAAATATGACAGATGGATCCGTGATGGATCAATCATAGAATACTGGCCACTTTGGTGTGCATAGTCGTGTTTTTTGTAAATTACTTTTCCGGAATGATAGTCGAAGAATAGATATAACTGGAAACAGTGTCGTGAATTGTACAGGTAAAACATACATGGTTCAAACCGAACAATGAAACATGAAAAAGTCCAAGATCCCAAGACAAAATCGACAAAAGGGGCTTGAGATTGAAAAATTTCGTGCTTCACACGATGTCATCACATTTTGAAATAAAATATGAATTTGAAATTCGAAAAATAAAGACAAATACCGTTGCGTTGCGGTTCGAATTGCTTTGTCTAGGAAAAAAGAACCAAACATTATTTGACTGAATAATGTATGATGTTTACCCCTTTTGGTGAAGATTTTGTGCGCACGGTACCTTTTCGTCGATGACAAAGACTATAGAACATTTTACAAACGGATATTGCCTCAATTAGGCAATATCGGTACATAGCTTACGCATGCTATGTTCAAACAGAAGAAGATAATGCTTTCCCACACCTACTAACAGGATATTTTCCCAATTGTTACAAGCGAGCAAGTTTATGACACTCAAGTATTAGCCACCGGGGACAATAGCAGCCTCCATTGTGGCACTTCACTACCTGTGTGTTCTTTATTCTCCGACGAAGAGTGAATTCGCCTCCCCAGTCCCTACCATCTCAAATCAACCACATCACCGTCCAACGCACTACACGGTGTCCACACAGACCAGAAAAATTTGATTGGCAAGGAATGTGTTTATAAACACACACATTCAAAAAGTCGTTCCAGAGACGATTAAAATCATGTGTGTATTGCTTTTCTTTTGGGGCTACATTTAAAAAAGTCCTTATTGACTCTGTATTAAGCCTTTTTGAATGTTGTCTATTGAGGCAAGGGATGGGTTTGATGGGACAATCTCGTTTTCGTCTGCATGGGAAATGAAATAAACCAGGGTTGATCTCTTTTAATAGACATCCACATCGATGCTATTGGTATTTCTATGACGGAATGATAACTCTCTGTAATATGTATAGGTACATGGGAAACTTTCTCCATTATTTCAGCTCCGAATTGCGCATGGGCTGTGTACGTGGACACGATTAGCAGGCCGTGGGACTTTGACGCAGCGACGGGTGCAAAGTTTATGCAGAACCACGGCCGCCTATAATGTTTGGGCACGATCGCAGCATAGGTTGATCGCATGGCGGTAGGTCTGCCCTTCGTCGGAGTCTTCAAAGCTCAAAGAAAACGAGTAAACACTGGCCCATTACATCCATTCTTTAATTCCTCCGGACCATTCGTAATTTTTCTGGCGCCACAGATTTTAACACCATATATATATATATATATACTACGCAGACGTGCATTCTAATATTTTTTCTCTCATTGTGAATAATATCATAAAAGCATAATGGGTTGTATCTTTTCATAGAAAGCGCGATTCACGAGCAGATGCCTGCTCATTGACCATGGGCCCCATTGATGGCTGCGTTTTATTGCTTTGTCTCGTTTCGGGCATGTGCGCGGAATTTGTTGTGGGGCGAAGAGATGAAGAGCGGCGGTGGGTGTAAGTTATTGTGTTCAGGGTGCATCGAGGGATGTTGTCGATGGCACATAAATAATGCGATAAATTATAGCTTTCAATAAAAATTAATTTTTATAGGACATAAGGTCGCGCTTGATGTTTTCTACACTCTATGACAAGGTTGCATGCTGGCATGGATTCGAACCCTATGCGCGATTGGTGTTTAAGTCCATGGCCCATGGGTCCATTTGACGCCGCATCTTAGTGATAAAGTGATATCATGACAGGCCGCTCTTGGGTGTTCCCGCCACCGTCGCCGCCGCCGCCGCCGCCACTGATTCACAGTGAATAGCTCCTCGTAGCACCTAATTCTTCTAAATAGTTGTGTAAAACTCTGCTATTCGAGCTTGGCCCAGGTGGAAGTTAACACACCACTTGCTGGGCTGGGTGCCTGTTTCACCTCAGGTGTGGGCTGAGATGATCGGAGGGGGGCAGGTGACGGTGACCTACACACACCCTACGTTGCTTCATGTCCATACCTTGTTCTTTAGACAACTCTATCCACACCACAGTGAGGGCTGCCACAGTTATGTATCACAGACTATTCGTAAGCAAACTCTATGACGAATCTCTTCAAAATCAGCTAGCAAGCTGCAATGACAGAAAATCTAGCCAAGAGAACGCCTTTTCCTGTTTCCCAGAGCGTCAGTATTGCTGCGTCAATGAATTATGCTATGCTGCCTGCTTTTATTCATTTCTTTTAGACGATCTTTTCGTGCGTTTGAACAGAAAATCAAACTGTCAACAACACACCAGGCTGTCCGCTGCAAGAAAGTCAACGACAAAGAACAAATCAGCATTCATGTATCGTTGAATTCCTGACTGATAGTTCTCTAATTCCGGGTAAGTTGCAAGTGTCTTATGGCTAGTCATCGTGTTAAAGTTAGGGGGTGGTCGTGGTATACCTACCTTGCGGTATCGATGTCGCCGTATATTCGCAAAGTTGTTTGACATATAATCACATTCACATACCACATGGTGGTTATCCACCTGGGGCCCGTAATTTTTTAAAACTTCTTTCAATGGCTACTATTACAACGAAATCCCAGGTATTTTAGTCATCACACTGTATATAATCGGTAAATGCCACTTTGCAAGAAAATTTACTAAAAATGGCACAATCTGAGTGAAATATGTGTCAAATGACTGTGATTATACATATAATGGTTAAATCCCCTAAATGCTATTAGAAACAACCATTAAGCGTTATTGTTCGGCACAATACTCTGTGTGTGTCGGCAATATTATACAGGAAAACAGGTAAAGACGAGCGGCCCGCCACACAAAAATCTAGGCTACAAATTACGCCGACGTGCTATAGAGCTGGGTGGGCGAGAGGGTGCTCTAGCTCTTTCTCTTTGCTTCGTTTCCCACATCCATGCTATGGATATTATGATAATAACTGTGTGCCACTATGAGCTATTGACAGAAGAATGAATGGACGGCGTAGATAGGTACACTAAAACCTGGTCGTCTACCGGCGATGAGAATGAAGTGTCCTCCATTGTGTTGAAAACAGCAGGGGTCATCTTAACACCCCATTAATGGAGATAGGAAGCGCAAAGGTACGCCTGAGTTCGCGGCTTTATTCGTATCCGTCACATCTTTTATCGTGTTCTAGCTTGCTTGAAGTAAATTGTTTGATTGAAAAAATATTTATAAGTGGCTTCTATATAAACGCATAGTTTCTGATTTGACAAATAATTTAAAATGTGAAGAAGTTTTACATTTCACAAGCTCCCAAGCTGATAGCAGCTTATCAGAAGGGCCCAGAAATGGGAAAAGGATCTTATAAGGAGGCCATGAGCTGAGGTAGAGGAAATGTCCCAGAATTTGCCTGGAATCTCGTTTGAAAATCGCGGTGAAGCTCAATAGCCGATTACAACATACATGACACACGCGCTTAGAATATAGTCTATATAGTGAGAGAGCACACTGCGTTACACCCACAAAATAGGCTCTCTTGCCATACCTTCAAGTGTTAACTGCCACCATCGCCCCTGGCGGAAAATTATGCTCTCCCAGTAAATGAGTATATTAAAAACGTCTCATCTTAATACTGCGGATCTGGTACTTGGAACCCGACTACTGTATACCACATCCCTTTATTGAATGGTAACTCAGCCTATCCTTTAACTGAACCGCTAATAAGAATACAGTATTTGTCATCCCTTAGGCGAGAGATGGAGAGACGCGGGGCATGCGTTGTTACGCTTGTAATAATATTAGTCCAGGGTATAAAATGTGTCATTCGCATTGACAATCCATCATCAGCCGACTAATTATCCGGCAGGCAGGCAGACAAGCCGGTGGTGAAGTGCGATGGTTACGCGTGTTGCGATTGTTTGTCAAAGTGCGTGCTTGCTGTGATCGATCGTGCGTGACTACGTGGCGACTTATGTCACTCCGGGTGCACCCCCTCCCCCTCGACCCCTCGACACCGCTTGTTCCCTACACCACACGGTATGATGGATTTATCAAGAGCCTGTTGACACTTCGTTGATAAAAAAAATAGTGTCTTACCTGAGCTTCTTGGGTATCTTAAATGTTCGGTGGAGGTGCCGGATTTTGGGATGCTGATATGGACAATCAAGCGTGATCTGTAGCTCTAAAACTCATAATATGAGATAATGAACGATTTATTTATACTTTGTAACTACCAGATTGGCAATGGGAAATGACGTTGTATGTAATTAGTATTTCGTAGCGCATTCAAAAGTCGACGTGGAAATTGTTTAGCATTTTAATTTGTTTGTTATTCTTTTTTCTGGCAATTGGTATTACATTTTAGTATCAGTTGATACCACCCCAAGAGTTCCATTTTCAAAATACATTATCAGTTTAGCTTTTGACCCATCTGTTCATACAACACATGGTCCAGACACTCCATTATTCGTCTATCTTCTCAAAAACCACAAGCATCACTCTTTTCCCTTTTAATTATTTAATGAGTGCCAAAAATAGCGCCATCCTGTCAATAGCGCCACCTCACATCCATAACTCACACAGATGGATGAAAATAGGCAAAATACATGACATGAGAATCTATAGTAGATCGCTGTTAAAGTATATGAGCACGAAACCGCTTGACGCCCCATGTTAATTCGTAGACAAAATGAATGTCGCACATGAGGAGAACCCTCGCGACACATGGTCTCGATGTCAGCTAGAGAGGCAAGCCTGACCTATGGCAAACTGTTTCGTAACGGATAAAAGCACTTAGGAAGAAGATGCACTCTGAAAGGATGTCACCGACCGGGCTCAACATCCAGCGATATGTTTTTAACACACTACCGGTGTGTCGCTGAATGCTGAACGTATAGATACGAATTCGACGGGGTGTGGGACAGGCTATTTGCTCAAAACGCTATACAAGGTATGATAATATGCCGAGCAGATGTGATCCCATGGTATCCAGTCGCCCTGTTGCCGTGGAAACTCGAGTCATTTGCATGGCACGCGACACAAACAGTTCCAGAGCGAGGAAAACGTGTTCGCCTGAATCTACTCAATGCTCATGAGGCACTTCGCGCTGTTTGGGCCGATTTGGATTCACGGAAGATTACGCACTGTATTTAGTTTGAATGCGTTGTCTGGAAGGCGAGGCACAGGATATATTTGATTTATTCAATTTCAAATCATATTACTAAATCTTTTCACAGTCCATGTGTATCAAAATTGATGAATGACATTAATTGAAATTGAAATTAAATTTAAATTTAAACTTTTAACGAACAAGATTAAAAAATTGATATTACTATGTGCGCCTAAAGGCATTTTTGTTTCATGTCGACCAAGTGCTCCAGTACCAAAATTGTTAAAGAATATTAGCATTAGAATATGTCAAATAGAGTCAAACTTCAAACAAGAAGATCTACGTGTTATAAACTATATTACTATAAACCCCGTAGTACAAACGCTCTGATATTTTTTCTATTAAATTTAACCGCCACAGCCCTTAAATATATAAAAATGAGTTTGCCATGAGTGCGAATTATGGGTTAGTTTACCATGTATATGTAAAGAGCTGAGGCGTAGGATAGATAAACTGAACCTATGGCAATAAATGCAATACATGTATAAAATTTAATGAGATCGAGCGTTGTTTGAAAATGGTGTCGTTACTGCACACAAGTACGAGGCTGCAGGCTCGCTTCATATTCATGAGTGTAAGCATACTTATCGTTATAACGAACTACTAATTTTCGCAAGTAGCGTCGAGTTCTTTCAGCATTGGCGCAATATTTGCAAGGAAATGTTCTCCATGATGGATATTTAGTGCACGCTTCTAAAATTAGCCTCCTTGTCAACAAATACATAACGCGTTATTTATAAGTTACCTACTTTTAATGGGAATATACCCTTTGTTTGAGCTTTGAAATTTTAAAAGCATGGCGTAAGAATGTACGCGACTGAATAAAATCAAGCTGGAAATATCTCGAGACCTAGAATGGCAATAAAATATGAAAAAAAAATGATAGCACAATGAGAAATATGAGGAACGGAGCGAGCTGATTGGTTAGAGCACGTGCTATAGGACATTGTCCACAAAGCGTGACGCAAGTGTATGTTTGAGCAGTCGTGCAAGGTGTGAGATAAAATGGGCGTTTCTATCCAATAGGTATCCACCTCCTTAATAAAATTAATTCCTTTCAAGAAACCTTTTCATGTGTGTGAGTTAGGCATATTTCTTGCGAAATTTGTAACAATAGGCAATAACTTACTCGGTGTAGGCGTTCATGACACACTAAGTCTAGACTCGAGATAGATAGTAACATGAGATGCATTATTTTTGCCATTTGACATATTGCCAGTGTTCGGCACTTGACATTATGAGATATAACATCTACTACTTAAATTGGTGGAGGCGCCGGTATTGTTTCCCAATCAGCAGCCGACTTTTAAAATCAATATAAATTGTAAATAGCTGCTTTAAAGAATTCGAGTTTAAATATGAGAAAGAAATGGAACGTTGAAGCGAAGCAAAATCATTTGGATGATTAAAAACAAAGTAATTTCATGTAATTAAAAAAACTGTTAATAACTGGGTTAAACTGCTGAACACTTAACAGACACTAAACTGCCAACGTTTCGCTAACTATTCTGAAAGCTTCATCGGGGCTAGTAATACTTTCATCGGGGCTAGCTGATGAAGCCGATGAAGCTTTCAGAATAGTTAGCGAAACGTTGGCAGTTTAGTGTCAGTTAAGTGTTCAGCAATTTAACCCAGTTATTAACAGTTTTTTTTTAAACTATAGTGCTGAAATTAGTCAGGAGATATGAGTCTCTAAAATTTAATAATTTCATGTAATGTTTAATAATTGGAATATTTACCAAGCCAAGATCAGTATGTTCTCAAAATTCTTTAAGACCATGCTATGAGCAAGTACCCAGCATGATGGCATTATACCAGTGTTGACAAACATTTTTCAGGGTTAGTCGAATTCATAGGTACAAATTTCAAAAATTGGACATTGAAACAAGTTGAAAAATATTAATTTCACTTCAAAAATATCTGTCTACTCGAGGATTCAAACCCTGGACCTCTGGCTCACATGGCCATTGTTCTATCAGCTTAACTCAGTTGGTCATGTAAGCCAGAGGTCCAGGATTCGAGTCCTAGAGTAGGCAGGTATTTTTGAAGTGATATTAATATTCTTCGCGTAATTCTAGCCGTGTAATTGGCTTTAAATTTGTAATCCTTATCATTGAAACAAGTTAGTCCTTGCACCTGCCATTTTCCTCCAGCTTTTAAATTCAAATGTTCTTAATCAGTTAATCAAATTGCGTGCCTAAGTAATTTTCCGTGAGAAAATAACCGAAATTTGAGAATAATGCATGATGTATGAGATGTTAATATTCGGCATGAGAGAGATTACGGAGTTACTCCGTTAAACTCCGTTACGGAGTTTCCACGGAGTTTTAACGAAGCATAAAAGAAGCAAGCCAATTTTGGGACGAACATGCGAGAGTCAATCCGAGGCTGATCTTGGAAAAAAGTTTTCGTTTCATACACTTGGGCGTCGCGGTGTGCGATTTGCGAAAGACTGTTAATCTGCCAACTTGTGCACGATAGGAAAAACCGAATCTCTCAGCTCACCGTCATTAGTTTTCGCAAAACGGAAGTGCAGTCCGTTCTAACCTCTTCCGCGCAAATTGAAATGGCTGGCTATCACTTAGCTGGATTTTGCCAAGACGCCATACGTTCACCGCATGAGATGTCCATTGGCACTTATTCCAGAAATTCTGAATGTCGCATTCATTTTTCAAGTTCATCAATTTCCTAGTCCCTCCTCCACGATAAGTTATCCATAGTTTATCGGTGCCATGTGCAAATTAGTTCGCCTATCATTCGATCTATATTCGGTGTCGGAGTTGGAGAGGACCGCGAGGCAGAGATGACAGTTACGTGCAGGTTCGGCGCTGCATCGCCGCCGTGCCTTTGACGCCGACCCAGGCTCGGGGCTTGCTGCAGAAGCCGATCCAATCAATCGGCTCCTTATCAATAGATTCACGTGGGTATACCCGTGATAGATCTAGCACGTGTTTACCTGTTAGATAAACGGCGCGCGCATATAAATAATCCCCACACCTTGTTGGGATGTACCGATGGTCACCTGACCATCGAGATAATCTCCCGTTGGCTCATGGGTTCTTGAATGACACCTCCCTCTACCCATAGTTAAGATCCCCTTCCTTCCTTCTGAAGAGAGCTGAAGCAAGAAAGCGGCATGTGAACCACCGACGTAGACAATACCTGGCCTGGGTATGACGATTGACGACTTTTGCCCGGCGCATTCAATACAGATCTTGCTTGCACTTCAATACGACCGACTCTCTCACCGTCGGCGACGAGGGGGTGCAAAACTCGTTTGTTGCCTCGGATACGTTCGGAAAAGATCGTGATTATTTGAAGACTCCCTTCTACTACCATCCCTCAAAAGTGCATCATCAACGAGTGAACTTTTAGTATTTTTTTGTTTGTTTGCTCGCCGACGTTCGGTAAAGAGAAGTTGTCATCGCCGCTACCTTGCCTTGTGTTTCGACTTTGACGGAGTGTGCTCGCGTCGGTGTGTGCCAGTGTGTGTCTTTGTGTGTGTGTGCATGGTGTATCAAGGATTGTGCAGATGTGACTAGCCCGTGGATGAGCGGTTGTGATTGACAATGAAGTGGTCGAGTGCGCCTCTGGTGCTCATGACCCTTTTGATGGCGCTTGTCACTTTGGCGGAAGAAGTCGCCAGCAAAAACAAATACGGCAGAGGAAGAGGCAGCAAATGGTGGTATGTCTCGTGGTTTTTATACTTATTATTATTTTTTGTTGTGGCCCAATGTGCGTACCAGCACTTGGCGAAATTTTCATTCTGTGTTTGTTGTGGCACGGTAAATTTTTCCTCTGCTCGGAAAATGACGGATCATAAGCTATCTGTGAAAAGGTCGTCTTTTAACAGACAACACTGGCTTTACGACCCTCCTGTGCGAAGTGTTTTTATTGTAGGTATTTCAAAAAGTTCATATCGATGCACATTCAATTAGAATCTGCTAGACGCTTTGCTGAGCGCTGCATGTCATCTTTGCGTCACCTTTGCAACTGATTGCG
This sequence comes from Lednia tumana, assembly GCA_003287335.1. Classification (NCBI taxonomy): domain Eukaryota; kingdom Metazoa; phylum Arthropoda; class Insecta; order Plecoptera; family Nemouridae; genus Lednia; species Lednia tumana. The sequence goes on from QKMV01000101.1 coordinate 27,440, forward strand.
TGATATATGCTTTTCTGTGATTATTTTCACTTTCCGTGGTCTACTATCACAGATTTTAGCAGATTTTTTTAAATTTAATTTAACTGCACAGTTAAGTACATTTCATTTCAACTCTCTGAGTGTAATTGACGAAATAATGACAGTCCTTGTCATGTTATCGTTCACACTTTTTTCAAACATATTAGAACACTTAGTTTTTCAGTGTCTGAATAATTAACAAATGAAAAAATTACTAGTATACACATAAATATATAGCATTTATTATGAAGCCGCCCGACATATGATTCAAGCGCCTTTCTGAAGTCTCAAACCCATTTTTAAAATATCTTTGCTTAGGTATTTGCCACCTTTTTAATTTATGCATCGAGATGGGTGACAGATGAATGATGATGATGATGCGGCCCACTAATAATACTACTATTGTGTAACAGTTTATTAGGTGTGGCTGGATTTGTCAGCATGGCAGGGCCCATCTCTGAGTAATGATATTATAATGATTGTCATTGCATTGTTCTCTTATTCGTGCATCATTATTTCTCACTTCTGATTTCAAATTTCACTGCATACACAGGTAGTAAACCAGCTTTTGCTGAGACGTAAGCTTACTTTGTGTCTACTGTTCCATTGTTTCTACTCCGAAACAGATCCCAATTGACGCTGCAGCTTCATTTAGAACCGGTGTGCAATCAAATGCTGAACATGGAAATAAATAACGTAATTGAGTGTAGCTATATGGCTGATGAAAAGATAAATGTAATGCGTATTAATATTTTTTATCAAAAAACGTTATAAGAAATCATTCAATTCAACCAAACAGGGGCTTAAAGCAACATTTCTGTGGCAAAACATTTATGTAAGCCATTTAAGCGTAGAAAAACAATTAATAGTACTTTTTATTTGAAGTGCATGCTGGAAAATTAGCTCACGAAAGTTTTGATTCACGTTAAACTCATTTAGGATTTCGTGTGATCAAGCAGCGAGCACATTTTAAAACTATTTGCAAAAGAAATCTGTCCCCAGCAGATGAAACTTCTCTGAAGAGTAAACACACAGTCGCATGAATATAACATTGACTTTCATCAGCGTGCACCGTCGCAGGTAGTCCTGAGAGATCCGATAACGTATATATAGGTATAATAATATCTGCAGAAGAAGAACGTCAGGAATCAATCACTATTGGACAGATCGATCGAACTGTGACGTGCATCTCAACCCACTTTCCTGAAAGCACTGTGCAACATGTCATGTTATCGAACCAGATCTTTGTTTTATCACTTCTTTTTTAAGGACTTCGAGTCAATGCAGTGACACAAATATTTTTGATATGTAATAGAACAGGATGAGATTAAATATTTGGATAGGTGTTATTTACCTGCATATTATGTATAGCGTCTCAACGAGTTGCATATACGCGAACAGTGCTGGCATGGAAACAACAAAATTACTTGCATCGGCTTTCCAATTGTATAAAACACATATTATTAAACACATGATATTTATTTTTTCTTAAAAATTATAACCTTCGAATTCACACATGTATTCTTCATCTGTCTACCTGTGACGACGATATGACGGATTACAAATAAAAGCACGTTTATTTAAATTCCTCGTGACTTGTGTAATTTAAATTATTAATTACAATTCCATGTAGGTGTTATGAAATCCGATACTATGAAGTTATTAATTTGCTCGTTTAACACGATCGGAAAATGTCTAGTGCATGTCTAGGCATTCAAAGTATAGGCTTCTAAAGGTATTTTACAAGCGTTTATATACTCATCTACATGACAACATAAATAATTATTATGCTATATATTATAACAGAAATCAAACCCGTTTACTTTCATGATGTATTTGCATGGCTATTAAATATCTTGAATAGCAACTGCATTTTCGATGCAATATCTTAATCCACATGCATTTTATGCATCTGCGAAGGAAGGCCGCGTATGCGTCGGATTATTATACGGATCATTTTGATGCATTTGCACCTTTCAATGCAATATCTTCGCGAAGGGATCGATAAATCGAAATGATATAATTGCATCTGGCTTGGCTCTCACACTATGGTTTGATAACTATTTAATAGCTTTATAGATTTACATCGATCGTGGTCGCTTCATGGCTAGTAGTAGTATTGCTAGCCGATTATTTTGATCTATATATTCCTTCGTGGTAAAAAATCTAATGTCTTGGTGAGATCATTGGTCGTATCGAAGCCGAATGTCCATACATTTTACATGGAGGCATGCAAAATCAGTTTTGTGAATGTTTTCGTGTCTTACGATTACAAACAAAGTGAATCAAACTTTCTTAAATGTGTCAATTAATTTGTCTCACAACTAGGTAAATTATTGTTAGGTTTATAAAGTTATCCACAAATCACAATGGTAAAAGACAGGTCAAAGTTGGTGAGGGATTAAAATTGATAGAAGGTGGGTCTTAAAAAATATATATTTCCAAACGATCGTATTTTAATAATGGTAAATAGGTTAGCTATTTTTCTTAAGAAGAAATGCAGGGTATTGATTAATATTCATTGCACCTGGTGCTAATTGAGCTGATCACGTAATGACAGGTGAAAGAATAACAAAAATAAACATATTCTGGGCAGCCTGATTGTTCGATAAATCATATCGTGTTCGATCGCTATCATTTGTCTTGTAACCCTGCCGATATATTATTATTGTATCTTGGATGATCCCATGGCAACTGCAGACAGCTTGTCTCCCCAGCAGAGATGGGGCGCATAGTGATACAAATAAATCATCTTGTTTAAGTCCTGAAGAGAACTAAATGAGAACTGATATGCCATTGCCATGAATAACCCTTGTAGAGACGCTGCAAGTGGAGAGAAAATGAAATTTTCATTAAGAATGTGCTCAGTTACCTAAAACAATACCATATTTCATTTGATTGATCGATCGTTCAGTTGCATGGGTTTCATAAAGAAAATCAAAAGCTTTTACTGCCGCCAAAATGCAAGCAAAAACGTAGCACAGACAAAGAATTTACTTGAGATTCCATCACCATTGTAATAGCACTAGAGACAAAATTCTATACCCGTAAAAATTCTGACCAAGATTTGATTTTTGCCATCGGAGACATTCCCTATAAGGCTAAATGGCATTGTTACCCAGTCAACAAGAGCCGCTCGTCAGCAGGGAACCTGTGTCTTCTTAATGGATATAGACGGAGAATTTCGGTTTTATTGCTCGTTTCAGACACGTATCCCGATAAATTAAGAGTTTTACTTTCGGAAATTAAATTATTTTATTGGAAAAATGTGTAACCATTAAGTTTAATAGATAAGCTGACCGAGGAGTTGGTTTTTTTTCCTGAACAACTTTGATTGTTGGGTCCTTCGACTCAGTGGACATTGTACATGGCACAATGCATTCATAGGTGACAGCTTGGAAATAATGTTGGAATGATACGACTGCTAAGAATTCGACAAGTGGTAGGGTATGAGATGTTCAGCCTCCACTTGGAGATAAGAAAGGGTTAATACACATCCATCTTGTAACCCTGATATAAAGTAGCAGACAACTGGATTCTATTTGCGGCCACACCGCACACGGGCTTTTAAAGTTAGCAAATGATTAAGATAGGTGTATCATGCATAAGCATAATTATCCGCGTAAATTCGCACAAAACTTGCGTCATTGGTCAAGGTCGGTTGGATTGCTAGTGACTCATATGCGGTGTGTTTCACTAATGACGGGGCAAGCAAGACAGACTTGTAGGCACATATGATGTTCGAGCCAGGATAACTGATGGCGAAGAGCGGAGGATTCACACGGTGACCTGACAGTAGCCTCAAGCCAGAGACGATAGCAGAGTTAGTCGAGTCGTGGCTGCTGCGACTCAAGCTAGACGGATATCTCTAAGTTCACGAGACAAGTTTAAACACACAAAGATTCTCACGAAACAAAACCAAAGCAGCATCACCTTTGGCCGCAAATGAATAGGTGACTAAATGCTATTAGGAATGCCGTGTTGTAGTGTTTAGTGGGCATTTTTCATCTGGTTGGAAAATTTCATTAATAAACCTGGTCGGTCTTTTTAATAATGTATGGGCTTTGACTAGCAACAACATCCCTCGATGAAGGGTTGATGGAAGAATCGTGTAAATGCACGTGAGAGACATGAAAACTGGCGATTAAATTAGGAGCGTATGGTGTGAGGAAAGATTCACTCTGTAGATTGTAGGAGACTAGAACAATAATAGACAGATAATATAGCGATTTGGGGGTATTTTTTTACAACGTAAAGGCGTGGGATTATTACTTCTGTAGCTTCCCCAGATGACTGTAAAACATAAGCCAAATGAGAAACAGAATAACCCGTAGGTTCTTGTCCTTGCTCATTTGCTCAAGCTAAAAAGGCACAATTTCACATTTAAATGAGCCCATGGCAAGTCTCGTAGGGGGATAAAATTTCATATTCACATTCATCGTTGAACGGGTTCCATGAGGCCCTTAGGGGTTTGCTTCAAATCTGAGTCTATTCGGGCCCTTATTGTTGACGTGGAATCAGCACAAATTTCATCTCGGTCACAGTTTTCGCCGATAAATGGTAATACAGATGAAAGTTCTGGATGGTTCTCCGACTTCACTTCCAAACTTCCAATTAGGAATTACATCAGGTTATAAAATTGACAAGGATTAAACATTTAAAGCCAAATACACGGCTAGTAATAATTTTAAGAATATTAAAATCACTTCAAAAATA
>QKMV01000102.1:0-32123 GCA_003287335.1 Lednia tumana
AACCTTTTGTCCCCCCCCCCCCCCCCTCTCTCTTGTAAGAGATTTGAAACAATTTCTTGAGATGGTAAATTCACTTTATTTTGCAGGAAAGAACCGTTCCCAGATCATGGTGTGCATAAACCTAATCCTGGGCGTGGTGAAGCGTTCGGCGTGGCCCGAGGACCCGGACCGAGCCCAGCGCGGTGGTTTCGTCGTCTCCCTCACCGCGACGGGCAACCCCATCTACCGGAACCCGGCCACAGAACACGTCCTACCTCTGCTCTCTAACATTTTCCATTTGTTGCGCGTGTTCAATGCGCTCTGGACCGACGAAGCATCACCTCTGCTCTCGGAGGTGCGTAGCAACTTTTCTTCTTCGGGTGACCGAGCAGAAAAGCGGCGCTGAGATGGCTTTGTGGCTTTTCCTGATTCCTCAGAACCGTCAGAAGCCCGATTCTATAAATTTTCTCCTACACGAGACACGGCTAAAACTCTAGTAAGGGGTTCCCCAGCAGTCCTGTGGCGCTCAGTAATGCTCAGAACTTCTAACGGGAGCTCTCGTCCCGTATTGCGTAGGAGAAAAGTTACAAATAATCCCACATTCAACTGCTGGGATGTTTCCTCTACTTGTCCCTGCAGTTGCATTTGGGTGTGACCATCTTCAGCTCCCTTTACTGACCCCTAAAAAAAGTGAACTACATTTCATTTTTATAATCTTGCCACACTAGGAGCAGTGGTACCACATGTAAAATTTTTGAAATGGTCCAGGGAGGTGGAACATGGCTGGTGATACTAATTGGGTTGTATCCAAGATATTTCTCATTTTATTTTGTGATTTAGTATTCAAACACTTGTATTTAGTATGTATTGATGAGTGTGGATATGAAAAAAGCAGCATAGATTTGGAACCAAATAATTTAGCATGCTTCCAGCTGTGCACATTTGCTATAGCAAGCCTCAAATATGGCTGTTTAGGCCTTGGAAAGGCTGTATATAAAGCCATGCCAAGTGACATATTTCGAAATCATTGCAATGAAGAATGAACGCTCTTCAAAGAGCAAAGTAGAATTTTGTTGATCCCTTTTGCTAAAAACGGTCCAGTTGATGTCGAGGATTCCACTTTTTTTTGTTTACCGAAGTTAAATTTTCTGATTAACAAATTTGTATTCTTAGTAAGTTATCTATAAATATAGTGAGTTGTATATAAAATTTGGACGAGAAATTTCCCAATCTATTTCTTGATGCCTAGCAGCTTGTTGGGTTTGATCATTTTCGTTACAAAATTATCTCTTTTTTGCAGGGATATCGTGGGGCTAATCATTGCCTTGAAGTAGAGCGATGGAATCTTTTAGCTCTTGGCAATCCATCGCCAGTGACTGATCAACTCTACTCATCCAAGGCACGAAATCAGTCGCCCTTGGACCGAATGCAGACTTTCCTCTCCATCGTCCACGACACTTGCTACCATGTGCTTGGAAATGCTGGGTCTAGCTTAGGGAGGGATTTCTACGAAGTGGGTGATCTTGCTCCAATGATCGTTGGCTCAATCTTTGAAAACATTGCGGTATGTACAGTCTACAAAATGAATGCTAAATTGAAAAAACCTAGAGTGTACAAATACTCTAATATATTCAAATATTGTTCAAATAAGGCAGAGTGGTTCAGAGCCAGGAGTTGATGTTACTTGTGTGTTCGGTAATGCTCTGTCGGGATCTATGTGTGGTCCTAAGAAGGACCGGGGCGTTTGCCAACATTTCGCCCACGGCGCCGTGGGCATCATCTAGGGTCTTGTGGAGGTGCAGCTGATGGTTGCTGCTTTTATGCCGGCTCAGCGGCTCACCTCTGCTCGGTGCTTCAGTAACTGACCAATCGGAGTCCGAGACTGCTGGGATTGGCTGACTCCGGTTTGGGCACAGTTACTGCTGCCTGGTTCGAGCGGCTGCCGCGCTGGTGTTCGTCGCGGTGCCGTTGAATCCAAAGTTTGTCGTCTCGGGGCCGGTGGTCTGGCCACCGCACGGTCTCGGCATCCCGACTGTCAACTGGGACTGGGGGGGGGGGGGCCTGTGGGGGCCACCAGGATCTTATCGGTGACCGGCTTCCATGCATGCGGCAGGCGGATCGGGTTTTCTCGCTTGTCCATGTTATGCGGCCGTCTCTCGATCTCGATCGCCTCACGGATAGTGCGTGTCGTGTAATGAGGGACCGCGGCCAGAGACCTCATGCCGTCGAAGTTTATCGAGTTAGCTGATTCCTCGACGTGTTGGAACAGTGACAACGTACTTTGTCTCTGGTCCACGGTGCGCCTGTGCTCTCGGAGGCGCGTCGACATGTGCCGGCTGGTCTGACCGACGTACGTTTCTTCACAGCCGCCACACGGGACCTCATAGACCCCTCGCTCTTCTAAAGGGATCTTGTCTTTGACGCTGCCGAGCATCTCACCGATCTTTCGGTCTGCGGTGAAGACCGTTTTCACGTTAGCGGTCTCGAGTAGCTTGGCGATGCGGTCCGTGGTGTCGCAGGCGTACGAGAGGAAGGCGTAGGCGCTCGGTTGGATATCTGACGCGTCGTCTTTGGTCTTGCTGGGCTTGAGCTTCCAGGTTTGCTCAAAGTCCCTGTTCGTGAACCCGTTCTGTTTCAGCGCCTTGCGTAGGTGTTGGGCTTCGCTGTCGATGTGGTCAGCGTCCGCGATGGTTCTTGACCGGTATGCCAATGAGCTGGCTACCGAGCGGAGCTGCGCCTTGGGATGGTGTGAGGTCGCGCTAAGGTAGCGATCGGTGTGCGTGGGCTTCCGGTAGACGGTATGGCCGAGGGTGCCGTCCGGTTTCTTGATGACTAGGCAGTTTAGGTAGGCTAGGCAGTTATTATGACTAGGCAGTTCTGAAACCTAGCTGCTGGCTGCGCTACGTTGACGACAAGTTCGTCGTCTGGCCCCACGGAACCGACAAACTGCAGGACTTCCTCGGCCACCTCAATAGTATCCATCCAAACATTCAGTTTACGATGGAGACCGAAACCAACAACCAGCTGCCCTTCCTAGACTGCCTAGTCATCAAGAAACCGGACGGCACCCTCGGCCGTACCGTCTACGCACACCGACGCACATGGGACACATCAACTATTTGCATTTGTAGTCAACGTTCGAAAGTTGTGGAAAAAGTGGATCGGTGAATGTTCTCGCAACTCCGGTCAGATGGTCAAAGTTTTGGAAAATACGAAATGTCATTACTTGCAATCGTATTTGAAATGAGAAACCACTATTGCAGTCCCCTAAAAAAGTCACTCCAACTGTTGACTGCAGGTTCCCCCTTGATGTCTCAGACTTCTCGTGGGCCTAAACGTGTTTTCCCATCTACTTATGTTGGCAACATTGTAGACAAGACAAACTTGTCTGAAGAGTTTTGATGTAGAATGCAAAAAGGTTTGCTGAGGAAAATTACTTGTGGGGAGAGGGGTTGGGGTGGGTCATTGCTAAAAAATTGTAGTGATGTGGATAGAAATTTTTTCCTGCAACACATCTGTTATTACTTTGGGATGGGTGTGTGGGTGGATCTTTTTAGATTGTTTGTGAGGTTGTATGTGTTGAGCACATGTGTATAAGGTAAGATGTTGATGATGAGTCTTGAAACATTCGGTGGAATTAATTAAAAAGGAAGTCAATTACTGAAAGAGTTTATAGCTAATCGACTAAATAGGTTGTGACTACCCCGAAACGTGAGCTCTGCCGGTATGGAGTCATCAATTTTCTGTAAAACAATTTGTGCTTGGCTTGACTCTGTCGTTTTTCCACAGAACATTCCCGACTACAGACTGCGTCCAATGGTTCGAGTTTTCCTGAAACCATTCGTTCATTGGTGTCCCCCTGCATTCCATGAAACGGTCGTGGTGCCAGTGTTTTTTAAACTGTGTCCATTCAGTAAGTTACGTTTTTACTTCTCAAATCTATACTCTCAAATAAGCGAAAACATACATAATTAAAAATTACAGCCCATGGTATGATGCTTCTTTTGGTCTACAAAATCAAACAGAAAATTTTTTTTAGGTAAGATAAACATTAAAAATCAAACTGTGCTAGAGTTAGTGATGAAAATGCTATTACATCCCAAAAATGTTCAGGACGACAACTTGAACCCCAATCTCTGAGTTACCTTTTCTCAACAAGATAGAGACGATTCATAGCGTAGCTTATGAGTTGATAGAATTTCGAAGAGAACTGAAGCCATGAGGCTGCGTTCCGAGGGTATTTTCAAGGAAAAGCTACGACTTGGGTCAGAGTACCTTTCGATTTCAAAGAAATTCTCGATTTGTTTGCAGTGTTGGACCGCCTCGCTGCTAAGTGGGCACAGATCGATGAGATGTCGAAAGCTGGCGATGCTGAGGATGAAAACAGGGACACACAGGTAAGGGCCGTGTAAATTCCCATGTGTTCCCATGTGATAGCCAAGCACTCTTTGTGTATAGCCTCGACTAAACTATCATAGAAAGTGTGACTTGAAATTCTATAGTAGGTCGTCTTATTGAACTGGTGGCGGCCTGCGGCCCAAATCCCGCCAGCAATATGGTATTTACAGGACCACAAACAGTTCATACAAAAGAGTAGTAATCGAACTAATTGAAGTCTTTGTACATCTTAGAAAACCATCATAGCTGAATTTAACTTCGGATTACAATCATCTATTTATGGTTTGTCCTGTTGGCAGATGTTGTTAAATTTTGAGTGCTTTTAGGTGAATTGCCAATAACTTCTATCTATTGTTAATTTACTACGGTGTCTGAGATCAAAAATTTAAATAATAAACTTCACAGACAAAATCTAATATTCACACTTTAATTGCTCCTTTAGGAAGTGCTTGAAGACATTCTGAATCGTACAGTCACTCGTGAATACCTCGACTTGCTCAAAATATCACTTCTTGCTGGGAGCTCGGAGCTAATTTGTAACGACTTTGCCATGGAAGAAGGAAACGTAGAAGCGAAGCCCAGTCCTTTCTTGCCAACGGAAGTGATCAGCGAGCTTGGCGTGCTGCTACTTCGAGATGCGACGTGTCGTCATGCCATTGTTTGGTGCATCATGAAGTGCGTGGAAAGCTGAAATGAGTAATGTGACGAAAGTTAGGAAATCAGAGTTTTACACAACTTACCGAATAAGTAAAAGATAATTGCGGTGGGAAGGCCTCACTGAAACGGTAGAAAAACAGTTGGTAGGGAAACGAAGCGGGAAAAATGTGCATCCCAAACTCGAAGACTTGCCTACGAAGTAGAGCGAGAGGGGCTTGTTTCAGGTAGCTCAGTGGCTGGAGCTCTCGACTGGCAATCGAGTAATCCCGGTTGGGATGCACATTTTTCCTGCCTAGTCTCTGCTCCATCCGACACTTCCTCAAATTCCTGATGTGGAAAGCCTCATACATCAAAACAACGATGTTCCATCTCAATTATCTTTTTTTTCGTCCGTAAGCTGCGCACAACTCCTTCCTCCTTTTCCAAGTCTTTTGGCAATGCCATTTGGGTAGCCTGAGTACTTATTTTCTCTGTCATCGGAATGCATTTTCCACCTGACATTCTTGGGGTCATAACAGTGCTTGCTTCTTACCTAAACCTAAGTTTAATGCCATAAAAATATTCGTTAAAACCGTGCTTTCATTAAAATATTGCACTGCGATTTTCCACCATCTTGGGCAATCAGCCAATCACATGCAAGACCCTGCGATACACACGTTGAAGCGGCGAATCGCAACAAAAAAGTTGAATCAATTTTAATAATATTCGCTGTGTTGCGGGGCAAGTCTTTTAGCTTCATAGATTAAGTACTAAGCCGACGAAATGTAGATAATTTTGTGACCGACCACTCAGCCGCGAGGGTAGCTCATCTGTCTTGAATAGTGGTTTTCCCTGATTTTCCACAAACATTCCAGGCAAATACTGGGATAGTTTCTCCCCCAAAAAGGCACGGCCGTCTCCTTACCTGCTCCCTTTCCCAATCCCGACCCTTCCCGTCATGCTTCTAGGTGCCTTTGAAGTCGTGTGGTCTTCCCGCTCCCCAAAAAAATGACGAATTGTATCTTTTTTCCAACAGGGCTTTGTCGTGGGATGATACAGCGGCTTGCCACCGAGCCACGGGGCTAGTCGGAGTGGTAGTTCGTCAACTGCTTGCCGACGGCCTTCTTGATCCAGAGTCAGCCAAAGTCGTCTTGATTTCGATTCTGAACGGCCTCCAAACGCTCGGACGTCACGAGCACAACCAAGGCTCGCTTTTAACTCTAGGCACGCAAATCTACGATATGTTGAGGCCAAGCTTTCCTCGAATTCAAGAAGTGATGTTGCAAATTCCTGGTTGTAGTATGACAGAACTGAAAAAATTGGATGACAAAATAATAGGTGTCAGCCAAAAAGCAAATAAGCTTGAAAAAGCAAAGAAAGATATTTTTAAAAAGTTGACCGTACCAGTAAGTACATTTATTTTATTATAACACTATTCTTTTACGTAGAAACATGATTTTCCGCTGCGAGCCCTATTGCCAATTAACACGGGAAGTATAGGCCAAGTCACCCAATTTGGGGGTGCAACTTTGGATAACCTTTCGTCGGGTAGACTATGTATATGTTATGTTCGCATAACTCTCATGGTTCACATTTCTTGGAGACCTGACAGGTGCAAAGTTTAAATGTTACCACCGATTTAAAGTTATTCTAATTTGATCAATTTGAACTCTGAAGCAATTCTACTACTCTGTTTTCTAATACAATGCAATTCAGGGGTCAACCACTACACTGTGTTTCCATACAAACCACGCTGTGATATTGGCAAAAAAATAAATTCGCCATGCTGGGCATCTATCTGCAGGAAATCATTCTTGTTGGGCTGAATGTCCACAATGGCAGAGCGTGATGCTGCGAAAGGGAGGGAAACACGGCTTTTCTCGATGAATAACTTGGTACTGAATCGATTTCGTGTTCTTGCAGCTGACTGGACGGGACGTGAGCCTTATGTTTCGTAAAGAGGTGTGCATCATCAGCTTGCCACCGTTACTTTCCAAAGCCAAGCCAAAACTCGAACCCAAGGATCCAGACCCAGAAGCAATTCAAAACCTTTTTAAGACATTTTACTAGCAACAAGTCTACTGTCATCAATCTGATATTTAACAATTTTTTGCGTATTTTTTAATGCATGGATTGCATCTCATTGTCTCATTGTTACCTATATATTACATCACAGACGCTTGTCAATAAAAAATTGAACCGTGCATATTTTTTGTTTTTTTTGAACACCAGAAAAAAGGTTTTCCTAGGATCAAGGTTCACCAATGGCTGCCTAGCTCAGGTCTCTATCTCACAAGTTTCTCTTCCGATTGTTTCCTTTGAGTAACCTACGTTCTCGATCCATTTTTTTTTCGCTTTAGCATACTAAGGACCGGTTGTTCAATAGTGGGTTAAGAAGCTAACAGCCCATTAACTTGTTATCACCGCGGCAACAGCCAATCACATGCAGGGATTTTTAGACATCGAACTGTTCATTTCGTAAGCGGCTATTGAACAAGCGGCCCTAAATAGGATAATGAATGTTGGAGGATGTAGGTAATAATTATTTTATTTTATGTTTTTATTATATTGTACTTGTGGATTTTTTTTTACCTATTACAATAAAGAATTAATAATTGTAATAATAAATACAACGCACAACCATTGATGGAGAAAATATCGATATTTGATTCAATACGTTCTGATATTGAATATCGATATATATGTATAACCAGCCCGTGGTAATAATTAAAAAGGGTTTACGATAAAAGCTGTCCAAGTTCAAATTTTTTTCTCAAAGTTTTACCAGTATACGTGCTGGCATCACCGTCATCTCCTATGTAGTCTCCTGATGATGTCAGAACATATCCTGGCGGAACGTTGAGAAATACATTCAAACTAAGGCCGCTTTTACCATAAAACCTTTTTAAATATCGAAATATTGGTGTTGAAGGAGGAATCGATATTATCATATTATAATACATAAAATAATTTTGCACTATGGCTTCACTCGCAAGTTTGGTTGTGATGCGACTGTATCGCACAAGCAGCTTGCTTGGGCTTGGGCAGAAGAATCTCTAGCATTTGGAGAATCTTAAAACCACTTCGTAAATACCTGCCTGCTCGAGGACTCGAACCCCGGACCCTTTGCTAACGTGGCAACTGCTGTACCACTGAGCTAAGCAAGGTACGGCATTTCGGAAGTGATTTTAATCGATAAGAGTGGTAGATCTCTCAAGGAGAATTTTAACCAAGAGGCCCTACCTTGTTAGCTCAGTGGTAGAGCAGTTGACATGTAAGCAAAAGGTCCGCAAGGTAGCAAGGGGTTCGAGTCCTCGAGTAAGCAGGTATTTTGAAGTGATTTTAATATTCTTCAAATGAATACTAGCCGTGTATTTGGCTTTAAACTTGTTCTACTTGTTAAGTCTAGCATTTATTTTTTGTGGGGGAGGGGGGGGGGGCATCACGATTAAATGACGTTCCAGGGAGGAAGTAACATAAGGGAACTATAATATCCATACTTAGGTATACAAAAATAGTCTACTGTATTATTATTGATGTATATTAGCATTATTACAGTAGATTGATTTTTATCGGATATTAACATTCCACGCTGCTCAACCCCTAATTACAACTTACAATGATGTGAGAGGGATCCCAGCAGTCGCTGTCCTCTCCCTCCCCGGAGAATAAGCCAAGCATCACTTCTCACCCAAAGGAGAATTGTGCATAAAAATATGTATTTATATGAAAGATAATCTAATCCTTCATGATCACTCAAATTAATTTTAAAAAAAACACAATCGGAATGTTTTCTACAATTCCATTTGTCTTCACGTTTTGGAGATCGATCCCAGGTAATACGTGCGAAATTCGCCCGAATAGCGATCGAATTTCGTAGACCATAGCAGTGGTATTTCTGACCTCTGTTCTGACTACCCATCATTATAGCAGTAGAACTTTACTTTCAATCTTCAAATTTGTCACTCAGGTCTTGATCGGAATCCCCACGAGTTTCGCGGTACACTCGAATATATATCCTACGCGTGGAGGCGCCGGGTTCAATCGCGTAATCCGCCGTCAATGAGACTCGATCGCCAAACGACGCTCAATCGACCAGGCAGGGGTCATTTTACAAATCCGATCTTTAAGTTGCTGAAACTACAGAGACATTGTAGTTTTTATTTTTTGTCATCATGCAGGGGTCAAAATGACGGCTCCGACTATACTAAACTATGCATCCTTTGTCGTGGCCCGTCGATCCTCGACGCTAGTAGCGCCTATGCTTTAACATTGCCAGAGCCAACATTGACGCACGGAAAACTTACGCGATTCAAGTTTAATCGATAAATGCAGAAGCTGACTCAGCCGTTCAAGATCACTTATCTAAGTAAGCGAGGGAGTTGTAGATAAAAGTGTAACTAAGGTCTCTCACCAAGCCTTTTCCCAAAAATTTGTCGCCCTTTGCCGTTATTTATTATTCACAAGTAGCAAAAATCACAATAAACCATCATGTTTGGGAGTATATTGGCCCAAATATTGAAAAAGACACCAAAGAAAGACCTAAGTAACTGATTGAATTCTTAAGGTCGGGGGAGGGGCAACTGGGAAAACCCACCCGATTTGAAGTTTATTTTAATCACTGCAGCTAAACTATTAGTAGCAGAGACACCAAATTTAGCTTACCTCCACGAGAATCTAACTGACTTTCTAAACAAATGTGATTAAAATTTTTATATTCATCAGTTTAAAAAAAAACTGATTTAAGTTGAAAAATGATAAAATCCTACTTAAAATCAGGTTTTTTAAAAAAGTTAAAAAAACAAACATTTTCAATACATTTGTTTAGTAACCCAGTTAGATTCTCGTGGAGGTAAGCTAAATTTGGTGACTTTGCCACTTACAGTTTAGCTGCAGTAATTAAAATAAACTGAAAATCTGATGTGTTTTTTAACCTGCCCCTCCCTCCACCTTAAGACGCATGTCTTCTGCCTAATTTCAGCACTAGTTTTAAAAAAAATGTTATTAAATGGGTTTAACAGCTGAGAACTTCTTGGCAGTTTGTTTGTTTGAAGTTCTCAACAGTTAAGCCCATTTAATAACAGTTTTTTTGAATACCTAAGTTACTTATCTAGAATTCTCTCGCTTACTAGTTACTATCATAGATTAACTTGAACGCTTGAGTAAGCGTTTGTCGAGAAAACTTGGTCTGAATGAATGAAGCGGTAGGACGGGATCTCGAGTGCACCATTCAGGGGTAAATTTCAAAACACAATGCGTGTTAAAATATTCGTTTTGTATTCTGTTAATTCTACCTTGTAGGGGTTATTTTACGGCTCCTACCATGTTTAACAACGCATACTTTGCAGCCTTTCTTTGAGGTGCATCATGTAGGGTTAATTTGACAAAACAGTGGCCTTCAAAACGTGCACGCCTTACTTGCATGCCTTACCGTGTAGGGTTAATATGACAGCTCCGATCATGTTCACCTATACAAACATTGCCGCCTTTCTGTAGGGTTAATTCTACAACACATTGCGTAAAATACTGTGTAGGGTTAATTTGACAAAACAGTGGCCTTCAAAACGTGCACGCCTTACTTGCATGCCTTACCGTGTAGGGTTAATATGACAGCTCCGATCATGTTCACCTATACAAACATTGCCGCCTTTCTGTAGGGTTAATTCTACAACACATTGCGTAAAATACTGTGTAGGGTTAACTTACGGCTTCGACCACTAGAGCTATTCCTATCATCGTCGCTTTTTAAGTCGCCTTGACTTCGCTTAAGTTTACATTTTCAGCCTAGTTTCCTTAAAAACGTTCATATTGTAGTCGTACTTTTAAGTTTTAAGTCTGGCGTATACGGAAAATATGACAGCACCGACAATGTAAAATATCCATACATTGTCGTCTTTATTTTAAGTCTACCATGTAGCGTTAATTTTTCAATGCAATCGTGAAAAAAATGCATACTGTAGACAATTTATTTGTTTATTTATTTATTTGTTTGTTAATTTGCATTCTGTAATATAAATACAATTAGTAGCTACACATCGTTAAGTACATAATAGTTAGTTTCTGTGTAGGAGCTCGTCGGTTTTATAAAATTCGTTATCCAGTAAGAATAGTTGTACCTATGGTCGTACCTTTAATGCTAAAGTCTTATCATTTTCGAATATTCTCATATTTTCAGGAAGAGCTTGGAAAAAATGAGGGGCATTATAGTGCAATCGTGATTAATATAGGGCAGTTTTATGGGATTCAACCTCAGGCAATTGTTGTCTTGCTCTATGTGTTTTACTATCTTGTGAGTCTACCATGAAAGGTAAATTTTACTTTACATTCGTGTAAAAACATGCATACTGTAAACAATTTTGTTACCGCGTAGGGTCAACATTATACCGCCCGACCATTCAAACCCAGACGAACCCATTCCAGAGTAAAAAGCTTGGTTTTGAAACAGGTGTATACCAGTTTTAACCTGTTTATTCCGGTGTTCCGTGCATTTTGAAAAATGTACATTTAAAATTTTAAAAGACTCATGTCTTGTCTAATTTCAGCACTAGTTTAAAAAAAAAATTAACTGGGTTAAACTGCTAAAAACTTCTAACAAACAAACTGTCGGCAACAGGCAGTCTGTTTGTTACAAGTTTTCAGCAGTTTACCCAGTTAATTAACAGTTTTTTGAATTTACATTTTCAATTACATGAAATAGGGTGCAACGTAAGATAATTTTCTGGCGTTTTCATCGCTAACTTTGGCTGGAAATTGAATCTGTAGAAAACCTTGTCTCTTTACAATCGATTTAAACCAGAAAATGAAGAAAATTGTTGAACATTTCGAGGTTCTAGCTAAACAGATTGAAAACGTAGAATTTTTAGTGGCTGTTTAAAACCGAAATCAATCGAAATAAACTGCCAAATATAAAACGATTTGTTCCCGGTTTCGTTCTCTGAACATTTAAAAATAACAGCTTCGGATTTCGGTTTTAGTTTTGAAAAAAATCGGGTTTTTCCGGTTGTCGGTTTCGGTATCGGTTTCAGTCCCTGGCAGGAAGTCCTTCTCTGATGCTGTTCTTTGATCGGGAGACGAACAGAGGCCATTAACAAGACAATTCTGAAATACAGCTAATCGTGTGTTCCTGCTGATGGAAATTTGGGCCACCAGCCTACCACTAATCTGCATGAAATTGAAACTGCAGGCAAGCTGCATGCTGGTACAATTGCACGCAGTTGAAATCGCGTGCAGATGGCTGTTCACTCATTGCTCGTATTTCCAACCGGTGGCTGCAGCTGGAAGTCGGTGGCGACAGAGTAACGGATTTGGATATCGACGGTGAGAGGGTAGCGGGTTTCTAATCTGAGAGGCTGAGATGTGGAGACCGAACGGTTTGGCATATTGGATACACCGGATCTTGTGAGATCACCGACGCTAAGCAACACTGCGATGGCCCAAAGTTTGGAGGAATGACTATTCGTACCAAAAACCATTTCTGTTCGGGAGAGAGGCTTGAGGGTTTGAAGCTAGTGCACCGGCTTCTCTCCCCTTCCCATCAACCTCTCGACAGCACGGATTAGTGGAGGAATCCCATGCCGTTCGAGTTGTACCGTCCTTCGGAAGGGACGTGCTTGGTGCTTGGTGCTTGGTGCTTTTCGACACGAGTAGGCTACGTGCCGGCACCGGGTGTCCGAACTTCCCTGTTCGGTTCATCATCACCCGCATTATGACCCTAGCATTCATCGACGCCAATAGACCAGTACCACAGGGCCAGTTGTCAATATAGTGCGTCATTAAACACCACATAATCAATCAATCAATCAATCAAATGAGATGTTGAGGTTGATGGTGAGAGGGTAATGCGTGTCTAATATGAGATCAAGTCTGGTTAACGTTACGGGGTTGGCGTCGCTGCACTGGCATCTTAATCGTTCTGTCTATACGCCCCTTGAAAATTTATTTCTTAAAATATTGGCATTCTGCTTACAATACGTGCTTTAAAGCACGAATTAGCAGATGGCTGTCCAGTCAAAAGACGTATTGCAAGTTTGCAACTGCATGCAACTTCCATATGGTTGCAATTGCAAGCAGATGGAATTAGGTGCAGTTGTATCAGAATTAAATCAGAAACGGATGTATTCACCATTAGCGTGGTGCATGCAGCTAAAAAAATGGAGTCATTAGTAGGTTTTAGGTGACTAAATATAAAATGGTTGCATGGCTGTGAATGGGGAGTTATAAATAAAGAAATTGTTTAGGTGTAATTTCCTATTTTTGCCATTGATACAATGTATCCTTCTTGAAAGAAAGATACTACAGACGCTCGTCTATTTGAACGTTTTAGCTCGCTCGTTTTATTTTTGAGGGTTTTTTGTTTAATTGTGCCAAACTTTTTTCGAATTTAAGTTATTTTGTGTGCTGATTTTTAAGACGAGTATCAACAAGTAGACAACATAAATATAGATTTACCCCAACTTTGAATCTTCGAGGGTCATATATCTTTGGTTTCATGCCAATCAGACATCTGGTGAGGGATTTAAACTCAAGGCAGTGCATGGAAAGGCAGAAATTATGAACTGAAATCATGAATTATCTATTGCTATCATATTGTCATCTTCCTAATGCTATTCAGAAACATAAACATGGTTTGAACTTGGTTTAAACTTGGATTGGAAGGTGACGAAACCCGACCCAAGAATATTGGGAGGGCTTATACTCCGCCAAACACGGGTCATTGAAGTAATACACTTAAATGGGTGAGCCTTTTAGGAGTGCTAAATTCTTAGCACTCCGAAAAGGCTTGAAACTCAATCATTTAAATGCCTATCTTCGGCTCAGCGCCATATAGAGAATATTACGACTTTTCGCCATGGCTGCACGAACCTGTAGTTCAGAGCTGGCACACATACCTATTTTTAACTTCTTTTAACTTCTTTTAAATGGCTTTGAATCGATGAGCCATTTTAAAGCGCGCTTTTATAGGCAAAATGCATCGAACTCTCGTAGTTAAATAGAGCACTTAGAATTTGCATGTTTACATGGTGTTTTAAAATGACCGTGTGTGTATAAAGAGCGTAATAGGACTGCTGCGATGGCGTCTATAAAGAGAACCTAAAATTTAAAATG
Source organism: Lednia tumana (assembly GCA_003287335.1). Lineage (NCBI taxonomy): Eukaryota > Metazoa > Arthropoda > Insecta > Plecoptera > Nemouridae > Lednia > Lednia tumana. The sequence continues at coordinate 14,119 of QKMV01000102.1, forward strand.
TTACCAAAACCTCAAGAAAATGCCGTTAACCCCCTCAGGGAAGAAATCATTGAAAGAAAGAATTCATAAAGGTTTCTTGGCGTTTGTGATTTGATCAGGTAATTTCTAGTGATTGAGTATACTTAATTGGCAACAATTATTTGTCTTCAGAAAATCGCAACGTGGCTAATCAACTCGCGTAATTGGTTATTTAAAAGGCAAACCGTGTATAGGTCCAAAACGCAGAAATAAAATGCGCTTCACATTGGTCGGTTTGTTTGCAATAGAATTGATTAATAATTCAATTCTCCAGTTGAATTGGAAACCATTGTGCTTGATCTCTCCATATGAAATGGTCTTTGCGGGATATCCGCGGGATCGGTCATTGAGGTTGCAAATCACGAACCGATACATGGGAGTATATTGAAAGATCTGGCATAAATCTTTGAAAAACTTAAACTGAGAATCCACAATCTAAATCTAAACAAATCTAAGAAAGATTATTGAAAAAATAAATGTTCTTTAACATAGTCGTCGTGCAATGCTTACCAATTTCTTGAAGACCATCCACAAAATACTTACAGCAGTCACTTGAAATTGAATACGTAGGTATAATACAAATTATTAAGTACATATATTTCTTTCAAAATGTATATAAAAGTGGTAGATACGTCCAGTAAGTAATATTTTACTCAAATTAAAAAATCAATAAAATTAAAGTCACACCGCCACATGCGACTGTAATTTATTTTGCGTATAACGGAAATAAAAATAAGCTAAACATGTGAGCTCTATGTTGAAAAGGTACGAAGTTCTGAAATAAATCGGTGATTGCCCTTATCGGGAGCAGAATTCAGAGCCAACACACCGATCAAACAAAAAATGACTAGTTTCTGCCCACAATGATAAGCACGTACCTACCCAGAGAGACAAAGAGACAATCAAGAAACGTATAACACTCCGTCTCACCTTCACAATATTATAAATTCATTTGAATATCTCGGCCAAAGATCCCTTTTGAGCGCTAGTTAAAATAGGTACAATTCGTGCAGTAAGACCATGTCGTTGATGCGGCGGTGCAGTCTAGCCTTGCTCCGGCTGTATCGTGGAGTGTAGATGAAAAAGAAGCGGACACGTTCAAGTCTTGAAACCAGCTCCCACATTCGAAGGCGGCGATAAAAACTTAAAAGACGACGACATTTCAGGCCGCCATTCGTGGCCAATAAAAACACACAACGACAAGTTATAAAAATAGTTTTTCTGTTTACTATAAGAGTTAACAACTTGTACGAACATGAAATGAAAGAGTTTTGAAATTTTGACCGATCAATTAAAAGTAAATGGGGTTTCTTTTCGTTTCTTGATATGACAAGGGATTTTGCTGTTGTATTTGCTGCATTACATTTTGGGCTTATTAAAAGAATTACGAAAGCGGTTCTTTTTGCAGAGGGAATTATTTTCATCGGCTAGCCAGGTTGGCCTTGCGAGCAATGCCTCCATTTACTTGCAGTGAGATAGGGGATGGCATGACTGGAAAGCAGTCGACAATTAAACGTATAAAGTTTTATTGAAGTACGCGTCATTTTTGTAGCGTGATTTTTACGATCTCGTCATGGTTAAAGAATAGACACTTAGAACATATGTCCGAGTACGAGTTGTTTCAAATAAATCCGGTCGTTGCTGGTCACCCGGTTTCTCCCCTTTCCATCTGACCAACTCGTATTTGCCGAGATAATTGTGAACAATTTTTTTTTGTGTTTTTTTATGTCAAATAATGCATCATCATTAGGGCATGAGTAATATTTCTAACGATTTATGTAAATAGAGAAATAATAAATCACAATTTTATACGTAGCGAGGAATAAACATTTGCTTAGCACCATGGCTAGCACTCTGTCAATATTGACTTTTGTTATATTACATGAATGCTCGCAACTCACCCACACCAACCAGACAACCAACCAGGGGGAAAAATCCTTAAGCCAATACTAATTATCCTTGGTAAACATGACACCTTGTTACATTCCGTTGTGTGCATCGGCCAACAAAGCGGAATATCCTATCTAAGACCGAATTAAGTATGAAATTGAAATTCTGAACACCGAAGCAGTTGGTCAAATGACTGTATATCCACTAGGTATCTCACTATAACGTTTTATTCTGACTACAAGGGATCGATTGATTGAACGCCGGGAATGTTCATTTACAGAAGAATACGGATCGGATTCATTCGTTTTTTTATAATTATTTCCGCAGATCACGGAATCCACATAGATCCCCCTCCTCCCCCTCGACGACACCAACAGGCGTCTAGCGATGAGATCACGATGAACTTGAGAATTATCCCTAAATTTGATCAGCTCCGGTACCTTCGTAGCAGTTGTATAATTGCATGAAGTTGGAGCCTGTCGAAATACACCGTGCCCCTTCCGCCTTCTGCCGTCGATCTTTGTCAATGTCTTCATGTCGATTACGCCTGAAAATCAATGGAAGGTTCGGAAACGTGAAACAAGAAGTAGCCGACCCGATATTGCCATGGAAGTTGAGAAGGAAGCAGTCGTTGACGGCGTAGAGAGTTTGTAGTTGGTGTGATCGTCGAGAGATAGGGAGCGACTGGTTTTGTCGGCGAGTTACAAATTGGTTTTGTTTCCATGGTAATCGAAGGTAATTAATTCACGGACTGCTGCACCAATATGTCGTGTGGTTTGCCTGAGCTCGTGTCGCTCGTGTCTTTAGCCACTGCCAGCCTCCGACATGCTAATTGCCGCGCGCTAGTTGCCTGACGCGATAATTAAAATACGCGTTTACTAGAAAACGCTTTGTCCAGTGTAGATCCGTACTAAGATGGATCTAAATGGTACAATATAACTATAGATATCTTTAAGTATCTAGCGTCTATATACGCTATACATATCTGAAAGTATCGATTATTTTGACATTTCATTTGATATAGTTTTGTGCATTGATACCAGTCATCTTTTGAATTGCGTTACATCAACTTCAACATAACATTTTGTCATTGTGAATAACTGTAAATTGCCGTTATTACACGCGAATTTCAGTGAGTATCGGACCATTGTTGGAAGTATGTGTTCGTTATATAATTTTAAATGCGAGCGAGCTAAGCAAGCGAAGCGTCTTCTAACCAACTCTTTTGCAGCTGAGTTTTTTTGGCGCTCCACAGGAATGGAATGTCCGATCGAGCTGAATGTATTTGAAAATGCTGGCCCTAACTTAGATTTGTCTAGTTATTGAGCCCAATCGGGTTACTAGTTGTTTCATAAAAAGTGATTGAAAATTGCAGCATTGCAGCATTGATTAACGTGGGGAAGTTTTAATAAAAGTTATTTTTTTAATAGCTACTGCAAAGCCTCCTATATTATTGTTAGTTTAAAGTGAATTTGAGGAAACCAAGATTTTTGTGGTTTCAAGTGTGGCGTCACTTATTTAAATTAAAATTCTATCTGTCAAACGGGTCTTCATGCCAAAAAAGTCGCCGCGAGCTCATTCAACGCGACGCACAAGTGCACAGCTTTTTCCTACAGGCAGACGTTGTCGACAGTTTAACTTGATTACCCATACAGAAGGTTTAGACAAAATAATTATAAATATCGTTTAATTTTTTGTTTATTTTATGAATAAAACAGAAAAAGATGGGTTCCGATCAACCGAAAGCCACCGCTCGTGTTAGCATTCAGTTTCTCTCCAGTCAGGATATCGGCCAAAAAATAGACATACCTGAAAAACTCGTTATGCCGAAAAAAGAAGCACGAAAAGTAATATGGATTAAAACATGAAGTTTGACAAACTCTTACGTGTTAGAGGTAATCAGCTCGGATTACTATGTTACCAGCACTAATTAAATATCGTTTAAAATTAAATAACCATGTTCCTAATTAAAATGTAATCAATCAATCTTATTTGACTTGTAGAGTGAAGTAAAAAAAATCTTCCCAGTCACTTTTTCAACACGTACGAATGAATTTAGCCGTATCGTAACATGATGTTTCACTAAATGTAAATATGGGCCCATTCTACGGGACGTAGAACTGGACTCGACTGGTCTACTCGATCGTTTCAGATCAGCCAGCCACGATCCAGATCTAGTTGGGAACTGGCTGAGGCATCTCAATCCCATCCTCATCCTCATCCCTATCCGGCAAGAGCACAACAAGAACTCTTTGCTTATCTCCTACTGCGCAGACCGGGAGTATGGTTCAGCTGGAAACAGATAAGCCACTTGAAAGGGATGTAGGCACTGAAGACTATCCAACAAGATTTGGCGGACAGATTCCCTTTTTTCTAAGCAGCTTCGCTTTCCTTCTAACATAACCTAAGTTTAATATCCTAAAATGTACGTCTACATATTATAATATGTATTATATGTACCTATATGGTCAGGAATAGGATACTTATATTTCTCTGCCAGCTTCTATTTCCATGTTTGCAGCCAGAAAATGTTTGTGGATATCCAAATGTAATATGCTCGCCAAAATACGTACACATCGTTTGCATATGTAATCTGCATCTTAAAATTACAAATTAATGAGTAATTGCTAATTGTTTTCAAGACAGACATGCAACCAGCACCCCCTGCCGAGTAAGCAATGTCTCTAACCGTTGTAAGCCAGCACTTACCCTGGCACTTACACGCACTTACAAGATGGCTCCCACGGTGCTCCCTGGCATCAAACTGCCAATTATACATGCGATATGTATTTACGATATATTGCCTCCGTGGTAGCAAGTTATTGCTTATCATGTCTGAAAGTTGTTCTGGTTAGTTACTTTATTAATCTAGTAGCGGAATATTATGTTGGATGTAATTGATATGTTTTTACATCGCTAATTGATTATTAGATGATATTTGTAAATTAGGTGATCAATAAAGCGTTACAGTCAGCTGGGTGACTGAGGGGTGAATCTCTAGAATCGATACTCGTTTGCGATGTCAATAATGTCTTGCCTGAATCCTCCATCGAAAATCAAAACGAATCATTACTTATATGTAGTTGAGTCATGAAGGTGAACATCAATTTGTGGGTATGATTTCTTCAGTGTAGAAAGGGTTTAAGATGCATGCAACCAATGATGCATTATTGGGTTGAAACCGCTGGAAATCTGTTCGCACATCTGAATGAGTTAGGTATCGCATCGTATGATTCCTAGGACCACCACGTGAGCAATGTTAACATAATCCCGAACACAATGTTCCCGGCTAGAAGAACATTATGTAAAAACTGTTTAATCACTACCGAAAACTAAATCAACCGTTACGTTAGCTTTTCAAACAAGATAGCGGCACTGATAACTTTAATATCCATCGAGTTTGATTTCATTTAACATTGCATCTCGTATCATAGCTGTCTGAGTTCGTTAGTTCAGACATCTTGCTAGACTCTAGTGGTAGAGGAGTTTCTAGAGTCGAGACGCTATTTGGCCTGGTGAGTAAGGTAGGTGCCTTTAGGAATTATACCAACATGATGATCTTATAACTACCCTTACTTATTTTGCCTGTTTTTAAAGAGAAGTCCAATCACAGAAACAATTAGGTATAGGATTGCGATATTTTTACGCAAGATATAATCTACATTCGCAAATCGTGCCAATTTATCCTTTGCTTGCTGGCATTTATCAAAGCACTAATTTAACTATGTGGTACATATCTTGTCCCGTTCTTTCAACCACACACCCCACTCTCAACAAGACTCAGTGAGGATAAATAGAAGATTTGAATCCAAGCAAAATAATTCACCGTCACACACAACTCACACACAACGACAAAAAATAGTCAAATTTTGAACTGGACTCGAAGGCTAGTCGTTCTCAAGTATCAGGTATTAAACTTGGAGATTACATCAGAAGATAAGAAAGCAACTGGCTTTGGTTTTATTGGCTTACCGCATTCTACGGCACGGTAAGATGCTGTGGACACCAAATTGTCGGAGTAAATGTGTTCACCGAATTGGTGTCCCTGCATAGACCCTCGTCATGTTTTTTGTACCAGCTTTTTTTGTCCATGGAAACAAGTCTGATAAAAAAAATATGTCACAAAGTCAAACGCTTGACAGGAATGGGGCATGTTTTAGATGTTTAAAAATGATAACAATTATTTTTAAAAATGCTGGCATTGGTACGTTTGTAACGGGTTTGTTTTGAGTAGCTTTTGGTAATTTTGGTTATTGTTTTCATGAAATAAATCTTTATGTATCCTCATTCGTATAAATGGCAATCTGATATATGCCGCACATTATAATTTTTTAATATATCCGGCGAAATCTAAGTTGTTGAGAGAAACGGCACCATAATGGAAGTATAATAATAGTGTTCAAAATCTAATAAAACTATACACTAAGGTACGAATGGTAATTGCTAAGTAAAATATTCGAGTATGCAAATTGACAGTAAGCCTATCCGTGTAAATGAAATTAATGCAGAAAACTAGTACCTAATGCAGTTGTCGAAGATATACCTAAACGCTGCCAAACAATGGCTGGTCATAAAGCCGTTCCCATGGAAAACCAAGACAGACCGATTATAATTGATCTGCACCTTCCATCAGTTTTCTTTCTACTTCAACCTGAATATTCCTACACCGAGTCATAAAAATTCTAATTTCAATTGTTTTTAATGATACGGATCCTGATTGGATGACTACTTTATTAAACTAGCCAATCAGCAAGGTGGAAATAGTTGGCAAGATAAAAAGCAACACTGCTCTCTAATTATTTAATAACATATAATTAAAAAGAGGATGTGTAACTTGTTGGTAAGCCAATGAGAATATTCTCTGAAAAATTATCAGGCCAATCAAGATCGAGCAACCAGCTTCCTATGTAATCATCTCACACATGGCATAATTGCTCTACAGGCTGATGCAAAAGTGCACTCACAATTGATATCCAGTGAAAGACTTTCCAGATGATATCGTTGGACAGGACGTGCCTTAGTTTCAGTCTCCTACCATTACACGTGACAGTCAATACGAATGCGAAAATTTGGCGGTGTTACACTTTGTCAATACGCGACGGTGAAATGAGAAATGAGAAAAACAAAAAAATATATTAGGATCATGATGGTTTGGCCGCTTATTCAATTTTAAATGACAGCGACTCTTGGAAATAATGGCGCATTGTATAATTTAATTAGAAGGCAATCATTATAAACAATGACTGAGCGGTTTCATGATTCGAACTAAATCACCGATTGTGAACAGATGAATATCAATGATAATTAATATCGATGAATATCAACGAGTATTTAGAATTTCCATCAAGCCCGATTGAGAGAAGTAAGATTTCTGCCAGCTGATGCAGAATTAACAAAATTGGTACTTAATAAGTGACTTTTTAACTGGCTCTATTTGCAGAATCCATACAATTCTATTATTAATCTAATTAAAAAAAGTATTCATTTTAATTGAAAGCTTGAAGTTCAAAGATCCTGTACTCACCTGAACTCACCAAGCGTCAAGAAGCAATGGGTACCTAACGGAGGAACCAACTACGGAAATAATATAATACTTATTCTCAACGGAATTGTTTACCAAAATACCAAATCATTAGAAAAGCGGCGTTTCCTAAGTAGCCCCATTTTGCACACTGAATTCAAGGGATGGGGTAGCCATGGTTTTTAGTTTTGATGTGTTAATTACGTAGCGAGTAACTCAGTAGCTCGGTGGAATAAACTAGTCGTGGTTAATTACTGCTTGGCTCTAGTATAGTTGATTGGTTTTTAACTCGTTGTTCCTCCCAGGTGTAATTAGGTTTCAACCAAGATCGGCAGATAGGCGATCTCGCGAGATGAAGATGTATGTTGTGTATGTTGTGTGGATCGGACCAATCGCCGATAAAGATCGCAACAAATTTGCGGATTTCTGAAACAAGAAGATACGTCTATGGGTCGTAAAATTAGCAAACCACTAAAACACGAGATTCGCAATGAGATTCAACGAGATTCTCAAAAACGGTGATAATATCGATTTTTTTAAGAAAATGTCATAAATTAAACCACATTACAAGGCTAAGCTAGCTATGCTATCGTAGCATATATTTCCAACACTAGCTCAGCGATAATTTGTATGAAAAGTAGTAAAAGTCTAAATGACGTATTAAAATAAAGCACACAACAAAATTGCGTATTTTATTTATCTTTACAGCGAAATTAAGAACATATGTGCAATGAGCAATGAGCATCCATGAGTTTACGAGCGAGCCGTTACCTAGAGTAATTACGCGTGTGAGCGATTCACACGGTCTATTCACGGTATACACCTGTGTACGTATTCTGAAGTCCGTAGGTACTCTGTGGTCTGTACTCCGTCTGCAATCCATAGGTACCTACTGTACGTGCACTTCTGCTTTGCATGCAAAGTGATAAGCGCAACAGGCAATGGGACAACCAGCGTATGAATCTGCGACGATTTTGACTGGCCAACAATTATAAACAAAAATCTGCGCTTATTGACGTCATTTCCGGGTTTGTTGCATTCTGAATTAATTAATATTCAATCAAGTAATCTGGACCGTGATAAGCTGTCAATGTGCGATCGAAAATTTCGTGTTTAAGTGTTTCTTCTCCTCGATATGAAATCCATTATAAGTCGGGTTTAAAAGATTTCAAGGGATTAATTTCTGTCCACAGACTTTCGATAGCTGTCCAAATCCAAGGAAAAAAAACGTGATCGTGAAATAAAATGTAACCTATAGGCAATTCGAGCGTATACTATCTGAATTCTTCCCCACGTCTTTGTGAATTCAACTGGTTACGTTCCATATTTGTGGCTCTTTTCCTAGTCTCACTGTGAGTTGCTAAGCCTGCTAGCTAATGGGCCAAGACATGTCAAAAGTTAGGCGGAATTAACGATCGGTTAATTTCTTTCCTTAATCTTTAAACTGTTCAATTTTTTGACTTAACGCCTTGCTTTATTTCTATTTTCTACATTTGAATAGTACCCATATACGTCGTGTTTCTGAAGGAACGGTCATGAAACTAATCTTGAACAAGTGCAATGAGTAAATCCACTTTCTAGTGTTTCCATTAGTGTACCTATAGGTATGCCGCAATTAAACGCTCAATGTGTTTCCTTGTCGCAAAAAGTCTAACAAAATCTGTCTATTCTATACATTTTCGTTAGCCTATATCAAAATTTTCATTCGATTACCCGGCCGGCCATATTTGTAGTTTTTTTTGCACCTCATTTCCATTGGCATTATCACGTATGACAAATCTACCTCGAAAGAGCATCATCTTCTAAATGAACCGCGCTAGAGCCTGAGATATGCGCTGGTTGCTACATTGCTACATTGCTACATTGCTACATTGCTACACAACAGACGAGATAAATAACGCACTCGATTTATTAACTAACAGAAAGCGATGTTTTTTCTGTCCCATGCGGCTCGACACGGCCGGCCCGGGCTGTGGGACTCGCGACCGCGAGCCAGGAACGGTATTATGTTTTCTGTTACAAGTGCTTGGATGTATATGATGGATGATGCTGGAGTGTACAATGCAAATATAACAGGAGGGGGCCGTATACTACACGGGCTGAAAACCGAAGGAGTCTTACATACTCGGATTTTCACTAGAAGTATTACTCTTCGACGGTGATAGAACAGATTTGAGTTGGACGAAGAAAATGCATGTGCCGTCTGAACCGCTTCCGAAGAAAACCTTCCGGAAATTCTTCTGATTTCGTCGCCTGGTTCTTGTACGACTGACAAGGGTGTAAGGAAACGGGGGCAAACCATTTTCCGGTGCCTTTGAGTCACGAATCAAACGAGCGCTTGATGACTGGTGAAAAGATCACACATAATTTTGTGGAACATGTTCCCATGGTGATAGTCACCGAGACTTCCGTTTCGCGAAAATTGCTATATTTTCGTTTGTGGCAATGTGAGTTCGCTAATAATTGCATAACATAAAAAGAAGTCACAAGTAAAAGCCAGCTATATTTATTCGGGCAACGGGTTAGGCCTCAGCCCCACGTCCCACGTGGTCCCGTGGAAGGCTGGTGTTTCTTTTAACGGCTAGTACTGTTCTCGAAGAAGGTATGCCAGATCCGACCGAACACGGCAATGATCGATGGTGTCTTATTGTACCAGACTGAGGGAGGTCCTCTTACACCAGCTATCCTAGTCGTGGTTTACCTTGCTCTCCGCAATCTCTCCAGCCGCGAGCTTGTTCACTTTGGTTCGACGACGCAATGCTTCGTGGCGGAATGCCTTTTGATGATTTCGTTATACCATGGGAAGTATTGAAGCGTACACAAGTAATGCTCGTTATTATTTGGGATGTGGAATGGAAGTTTACTGAAAGTGTTTGTAGGTATTCATGTAAAAAAAGAAAATTGTTGACGTTCACATTGCTGGCACATGAAGATTACTGGTTCCCACTTTGGGGAAACAGTTGGTGGTTTGAATTGCGAAGTGATCGTTGTCGGTCTAAAGGTCGATATCCCGATGACCTGAGCTCATAAATGACTTAAAATTGGGTCTACTGAGCTATAATTCGAGTGTGAAACCCAGAGTGCCACTTTGTTGTGTCACGCGTTTAACCATATACCACGGCTGCGCCCGGCGAAGAGATTTCCTCCTTGTCTGAAATGGGTCCTTTTTTCCTAAAATACTAAACAGCTCATTCTCGCATCTAATGGACTGTACACATTCATGGTCCGATTTATGAATATTAAATGAAGCATAATTCCATGAAGAGAGCTGAGAGAAGGGCAATGTTGTTGAAAATGTTGATAGCAGTGCCTGGAGCGGGACGAGTTGTACCGTCACGAGGTGTACCATTCACGCACAACTCAACTCAACTCTCAATTCGAAGCCACGTTTTTGTTTCGTTCGCGAAGAAAACGTGGAAAATAGTGGAGTTTTCGACGTCAATCGGGCTGGAAATGTGTGGAAAACTAGCGTGGTAAACTTGCCAAGTTGAGGAACTGGTGAAAATTCGTAGAAGCGAAGGAGTGATCAAGTATTCTGGCGACCATGACAGTTTTCCCGAATTTGACAATGTGACATTCAGTGGATTAACCAATTCAGTGTTTTGTTTTTGAAAGGTAATTTATTGTTCTTTGTTGAATTACGCTTATTCATTATTTACTCTATTTACTGCAAAGGAACATGAGCGATTGAAGAAGTGGGTGAAAATCATGCTTCATATTGCGCGCCTGGAAGACGATGTTGTTTCAAACGAAACTTTCACGAAAAAATACATCACTGAAATGTCACTTACAATGAAGAAAATGAAGAGAAATGAACGAGGATTCACGCTGTACGACGTCGTCAATGAGGAGCAATTCGAAGGTAACGTGATCTCAATAATTTAAGGACAAATTGATTTGAACGTTGCGCACATTGTGTTACAAAATTATGTCTACCGCAAATTCTGGACAGTTTCAGAATAGATCAGAATAAAAATGGAAATAGCTTTAAGATATTTTTACGAAAAATCTGCACAGAAAAACTGTTATGATGTTTGCGTGATGATGTTGGTAATACACTCAAGTATCATTTTTCGATTACATCCTTGCCGATACCATATCGTTCAACATGTCAAAATTGAGCTAAATATTTCGCTTGTAGCCAACACAATTCCTCAAGAGTGAAACTGAAATACGTAGGTACCTAGTCGTTGCTATTAATTTCAAAGGCAAAACCAAAGCCAACATTGTCTCGAATGAATTGCAAGCAACAAGCAGCAGGCAACAAGCAACAAGCAACAAAGCATCCCACGTCAGAGCGCCGTGCGAACCCAACGTACCTCCGCACCAGCGGCACGGATTTTAAGAGATACTACATTTTCAGCCCGGCATTTACAGACCAATTACCAATTTGCATAGCCCATGATTTACCTCACTCCACTTTTACATCAGAACATCAGACCTTACTAGCCATCGAAATATAGTCTATCTCACCCGAGGCTCGGGGCACTGTGGCCACTCAGTGGCATAGCTTCCCCAAGACAGAAAGACTCAAATTTATGTGACAGAGCATATCTCTCAGTGTCTCTCACTAGGTACTAAGTGTTAGTGAACCTAAAGACAGTAAAGTAAACATTTCAGACACTCATATGTCCAAAGTCTCAACTTCCAGGACATGTCACATTCGCACGTAGCTATATGCCTGGGGTGAGAAAGCAGTGGGCTGAGGAAAACCGTGTCCATGTATGAGAGATGAGATTATACTATTTCTCTGGGGGACACAAGTAGTGTGCGTCAGTGCTGAATGAATACTGAACAATACTGCGCTTTCGAACTGTGACTCGCATGCAAATATCTGGATGTGGAATCCAAGAAAACATTCCTGAGTGGATGCAGTGATACCACTGACTTGGTGCAGCTTGATTAACTGTTTGTGCAAGTCGCTACAAATTGCTGCACGCGTGTACAGACAAGTTAATGGAATTCTTGCATAACTAGAAAAATCAAAGGCACTTTAATTTAAATATATCTAAACTGAACCGTTTAGCAATTGCAATTGCGAGAGTGTTTGTTTTTTTTCTCGACGTTTCTGATGTAAAAGTAGGTGTACTAGCATTGTGTCAGAATGGATTGTAACCAACGGACGGAGGTCACGGAGAAACGTCAAAGGGGCTGCTGATAGCGAAATGTTCTTTCATGGCAGGAAAACATACGAAAGAGAAAAAATTGCGTTAATCATAAGAATCGAGTAGAAAGGGTTTTAATTCCCAGGCAAAGATTGACAGACTTTTATAAAGATAGGTAATTCCTTTTTTTTCAAATTGGATCCCACAAGTTCTCAAAGCTTTTCATGCAAACCATCTGATAATTTCGGTCTAGACTCATAAACAATGCTTTCAACAGATAATTTTCGATAACCGAAACAGAAAAAAACGATGATCTAAAAGTTGGCATGTCTAATTTTTGAAGTGCAGCATTATTTGTAGTCTCAATTATTTCTAGCTACAAATTCTTATTTATGTGTTGTTTGAAGGATATAATTTGGACGAGTTTACGGCCGATAATTTGCAGCTAGGCGAGGCTTCGTCCGAGAGCATTCTCTTGCCGCCCTTTGGAGTTTGGACAATGCTAGCCGAACTGCGTATACATTGATCGGACCGCGTCTTTGCAATCTCTATACCAGCCCAACGCACTTAGGTGCGTTCAGCCATTACACTGGTCGGATTTCAGATAGCAACTTTGCATTTTTTAATTTGAACTATGTGTACAGTTGGCAGAATTTCCATGCTAGTGTCCAACTACTCTCGGCCCTCCTAAATTTGTCAAACTCAGGTCGCACACATCAACACCAAAAATTGCGTTTGTATTAAATTGATTTGTGGATCTATTTTGGCCGTGAAACGCACAAGGAGTCAGTATTTAATATGACAAATGGGTCTAAAGACCAGAGCCCTGTGGACGTGGCAAATTCAAGAAAGCAGAGTGCGCCTACTCCTGGAACGGCTGATTTAGCGTTGTGGTGCGTTGGGCTGGGAGAGGGATGGTAAACACGCTGGCTGACCTGTCCAGCATTCTCTTACCGCCCTTTGGGGTTTGAGAAATGCTATCCGATACTATACGTGAACCCATTACAACGCCTCCAGCATTCTCCAGCGCAACAACTCATCGACTCGCCAGAAATTGCCCACCTCACCCTACGTACACCAAACTGTACACAAGGGTGTCCACTAGGGCGCAGGGCAACGCGTTTTCTTTAGTAGAAACAATATTTCTTGTCGCTATCAACAGTCAATGCGTATCTCTTGAGTAAAAAAAGCAGTGAATTTAGATCGATGGACATAAATTGACATTAGAAGAAGATCTTACTCTGCCGATGATATCGACAGATTGTACCATTCTTATTGTTCCTATTCGCAAATTATCTAAAAATTCCTTAGACTGGCGCCCCAATTGAAACGAATCGTGGCTGTGATCTGATTGCTCCCATCTTCTTACAGCAGATCTTTAGCAGTCAGTGCTTATTATAAATTCACCATTCCTAGCTCCGAGGAGAAAGAATAATTGATTGACAGCCAAAGAAACGTGACACTTTACAACCAATTCCTCGAAACCATCCAAGAAATAAGCTCATAAAAATTCCTAGTAAATATTTCCCCCCTGTCCCGTAAAAGGCAAAATTCAGCCATTTTGCAAAATATCCGCCATCTTTAAAAGTTATTAAAAAGTATATGCTTCAAACTCGTTTTTCGCTTGTAATAAAATATGCCTACCAATAAACGTTTAGCGATGTTGTTGCATAAAATTTTTAATACACTTAATAATAATGTGGATCAACAAATTCCGAATAAAATAACCTGGCTTTTTTGCCCTGGAGACGAAAATGCAGCCAGCTCCACGACCACGCCTACTTATATGTAAAACATTTTTACTGCATTTGATACACGACGAGTTACAGTATGATCAAGAGAACAAGGTAAGACGTTGCTTCCTGCGAGGGGGTCACCATGAGCTGTGAACTTGCAAACGATTTTATGCATAAGCCTCCCAAAATAAATACGGACACATCGTCAGCGTGAAGAGGTGATGAGCAAAGGAAGCAACTGTGTTCCCACTCAAAGCTCAGCTTTCCAAAGCACCCTCACATGACCGGTACATCTTCATTGGAAGGGGCGGAGGGGGATGGGGGTAGGGGGGTGCAGAATTTACGAACACTTTCAGAGCCATTCCTCAGCAAAGTGGATAAACTTCTACCGTCTTCTCTTGAACGTACTATTTGCAGGAAAGCTCCAGGCTTCGGCTGCATTGCAGCATTCCATAAGAGCTCCAATCTGATATGTAGTACATATTTTTCAAACTTGTAATATTATTTCCGATCGTTTGATGGAAACTCGGAGCGGGTATAAATTACGCTCGAGACTAATTTGACTGATGTGCTTTAAGTTGCATTATAAGACGAGCTGAGATGGTATCGGAGAACTCGTTCAGTAATTCTTGCTGTAGAGGCAGGCTGCTGAGAAGAGCCTGAGAGATGGTCTTCAACTCGCTCATATATTTCCCGGCTATGACATTTGGGAAGCAGCAAATCGCTGGACTGTATTTAACGCCTAGCAGTTGCGAGACGGTGTTTTCCCTGACATTTTTATCAGCTGGCTGCTGGTTCTTTCTGTTCAGAACAATTTCATTTCTGGAACTTAGTTATTTTAATTTGGCATATTTTACTGATAATTAAAATCGCTTCCAAAGTTGCATCAAAGTTGGAACTTACACAAAAATATAAATAGTGATCAACTTTAACTTATATCAACACACAATATGAGTCGCGTTTTCAGATTAAAGCCCACAAAACACGCTTGACTTTTCAAAATCACGTGCTGTTACAACGAAGACTAGCACGTGCCAATTCTAATACTGCCCCATCGCATCGACCGAATGGGTGAAAAGCCAACCAGTTTTCAGCACAGATCACCCCCTGGCCCTGGAGGATGTTGCCGTTCTCAGAAAGATGTCATCGAAGACAATAAGTTTCAGAATCGACCTCTCGATTATGTGCTAATCGATTCGAGCACGCGATGATATCTACAGATCATGCGATTCACATGTACTACTCACCACCTCCAATTTGACACTTGCCCCTTTTAATCACTGCTCAAGACGTTGGTGTCCAAATTTTTGATTGAAATTTTAGGCGAAAATGTCCTCAAAGACATTACGCTTAATGGGCCTAGCCAGGCAATGTTGAACCCCGCTTTGCGGTCATTTGACCGGTCTTCGCACTTACACGAAACAAACACGCGATGCCCAAACCCTCACGGCGTGCCGTACCTGGTACTGTGGAAGTGATCGCAATAAAATTAACATTCACAACGTATTTTACATAATACTTAAAATAAAATCTTGTTTTAATTATGCCTACTGTCAAAATAAGGAGCTGAACTAAACATGGTACTTTATTTCGAGGAACAATTGTTTATTTATGGCATAATGTGCGAATGCATACCTACATGGTGGACATTTATGGTCCCTGGAATATTTGAATTCTGAAATTTGGAATTTATTAAGTACTTACCACAGTGTACGAAAACTTTCAAACATTCCGTGCAGTTTGGTCGGGGGAGCTATGTGATCAGTGTGATAAATGTGATCACTGATCAATGTGACCAATGTTTTGCCCTACGCTTTGAGTGCACACTTGCACCAATGCTGCTTGTTCAAATAGCATTGGAATTTACTCACTTTCAGGTCAAATTTCCGACAGAAGACAATCGAAATAATCAACTGATGATGTATTGTCGTGGATCATGTTTAAAATAACTAAAAATCGTACCATCGTATCACAGATATTGTAAAAATAAGTTAACATCGAAAATTCTAAAAAAATAATGTCCATAAACATCTCAATAATCTTCTATTTTGCCTCCCACCATGGATCATTAATAAAAGTGTCTTGTGTTAATATTATCTGGAGATGATATTTTTAACACCCAGGCCAACATGCATACTTAAGTGTGAGCAGTGTTTAAGTAAAACACACGTTCGCTATGACCTGATAGGGCTGCATGTTGGATTACTTGGATCACTTGGGCTCAGTTCGATGCCCGGGGCCATGCATAAAACTGAGCTTCAAGTGCGATTAGTGCGATTAGTGGCCCATCAAGTGGGATGGATTTATTGTAATTTATTGGTTGGCCAAAGAGCTGACCGAGCAAACTCGTCCTTTTCACAAACGCTTGCGTGATGCTTTGTCTCAACAATTGATCAACTTTGACTCGCATTTATGTAGTGATTTTTGATATTAAGAACCTATGTTCCAAAAGACCACGATTGTTAGTTTTTTTCATATTTTGGCGTCGATATAAGTACACAAGGTATCAACCCGAAGTATTGTGGTGTCTCCTTCCTGCACGTCGGGTTTTTTCCCGAAACGTATGATGAAGCCCCACCCATTGAAGCCTAAAATCTGAACTCTAAACTCTTCCGTATGTGAGTTGTAAGTCGTACACAATATATTTAATTCTTACAATTAATTGTGATATTACGTACAAAAGGTTGATCTCTCCAAGACCGTCGAGTACCGACTATTTGATTAGAAGCCGCACCCACATACGACACCAACGTCTACGCATCACCACTAAATATTGCTTGGGTGATTTGACCTCACTTTGACTCATTAAGTCTCAGTCAGATATCTTTAAACATGCATAAATTTACCAGTCCCTACCAGTGACACAAAACAAGGGCCGAAAAAAGTCAGGCCGCGTGCAACTCATTCGAACACAGCTCCGTGAAAATGATCACAAACCAAGTCAACCGCCAAGATCCAATCTAGTAGGAAAGTGCGTTGTCAAGCCGATTGCGATAGTGAAGTGAATGCAAGAACTAGGCGGCGAAATTCATCGGACGGTGGTTGCTGACGCAACCGGGAGCTGAAGCCAACTCGGCCGCTACCGAGGACATCCTTTCGGCGTACTCCCGTAGACCAGTGCAGTCTCTTTCAGTGCCAGGTGACCGCTACTCATTCACAATCACTTCGCTAGCGTCTCTCTCTCTATTAGCGCCCGCAATAGCCCTATCTGTTGCCACTAGTTTAAACCCTCAACTTACCAATCAAATGTCTTGATTGTGTAACGTTGCCTCATGCTTACTTAACCATGTTAAATTGCTATCCCTAAAAAGCTATTCGTTAGAACATGTCGGCATGGTGTCACATTTCATCTGTCATGAAAGCTTCAAATCTGATTTGGTATTTGTAATCTCCATAAATCTCTTCTTTCGTTTGTACCTACGGAAATAAACCAAAGCATACATCGTAGCCGATAAGCAGGCTCCCCAGACAAGCTTATTTAAGCATTCGGGAGCAGAGAAAATTTTCATGCAATATTGTGTTTAATAATAAAAACCATTAAAAAACTCTGTATGTGTTGGGTGGGGTATGTCATGCAACCAAATTTAAGGGAGGGTGCTGCTAGGTGCACTGCAAGGTGCTAGTAGGTGTTGCATGCGTAAAAGTATTCTCAGACAAGGGCAGGCAGGCAGGCAGGCAGGCAGGCAGGCAGGCAGGCAGGCAGGCAGGCAGGCAGGCAGGCAGACAGACAGGCAG
>QKMV01000103.1:0-31997 GCA_003287335.1 Lednia tumana
CATGTTAGCAAAAGGTCCGGGGTTCAATTCCTCGAGTAAGCAGGTATTTTTGAAGTGATTTTAATATTCTTAAAAGTGGCTACATATTTGTTAAAGGAAATATTTTAGTATCCACCTGGCGAACAAGTTATCTCTTGAAAATGGACACGTATTCAATAAAATATCGGTTCAATTTAGTAGAATTTTTCAATTTTCATCCCTGTAATAATAATTCTCGTGAATATTTTAATAAAAAACATCGAAAAGAAGGGTAAATGTACGTCAATCTTGGGTAATTATTTTAACTTGATTAATGTTATTTTTTCGGCCGGATGGCAGAAATTATGCAGTTGTCACAAAACTTCCCATCCTCTACAGAATGTGAAGTACGTTGAGATGATTATTTTCTCCTATCGCCCCACTCTTTGGTACAGCAGTGTCCGCCAAACGTAACCTTGGCCACTAGTTGCGTTAGCTGTGACGTCATAATTTGTAGCCAGAGATAGATATAATACTATTTCATTTGTGAGATAGTTCAATGCGACATGAGCATCAAAATTGAGCACACTACAAATATCTGCGCCGAACATCGTTCACTCAAACTGGTGCTGAAGATTTAAGGTGCTGCTGAAATCCTTCCAGTTAAAGGTAAGTCGCGAAAAAATAGATTTCTGGTCGGCATAAGTATCGGTTACCATCTGAAGATTTCGCAATCAGAATAATGCATGCTTAGCTTTAGAAGTTTGCATAACGGATTTTGTGGATAAATTACACATTCTGTTGTCAAATGCGTTAACTAAATAAGATTAAATGCAACAAAAGTGGATTATCAATTGACATTCATTTGTATCCAACATGTCAGAGTATATAATTCATTACTTTATCTGATGTATTGATTGATACGATTCTGCCCCTAAAAGCAATTTAAATATTTAGATATCTGGACAATGCGACTCTTCAGAACGCACGACTCCATGGTGGAAAGTGGGAACGTTATAGATATATCATGGCCCTTTTTTTAGAACCTCGTTAATATCAGAGAAAGACGGTGTTAGCACTTTTCCATTTCAAAACGACTGTGGACACCTCCAAAAATCCTTACGCTTCTTCGTTCCAGTTCCAGTGAAACTAACAAATATGGATCCAGAGTCTGGCTTCCCGTCGTGGTTAAACAACGACTTCTTCCAAACATTGCTCTGTGAGGATGAAAATGACTCCAGCCTGGTCGTGACAAAAGTTGACATATGTTTGGCTGTCGGCAAAGGTGAAAACTACCTAAGTGTACTCCACAGAATCACTGTGCACATAATGAAAGGTAGGACAATCATTTTTTAATGGGAAAACGATGGCTTTCTCGATTGAGTCTTCCAGCAGTTGACGGGATTTTAGGGGAAGAAATACGAAAAGTCTCCACCCGAACCGGGATGCGAGCCCGGGATCTCGTGATAACCAGTACATAATATGGATATCAGCATTGCTCTATAAGTCACGCTTACACAAATTTTCCTTGATTCATCTGGTGGAAAAGATTCATTCCCCAAATTGTGAAGGAGGCATGCTGGGGCGGATCCGGGTGCATACTTTCCCATTTTTGCTTCTCCTTTAACTCTATGAATTCTTATTTCTGAGTTGACAACGATTTAATGCCGCATCTTATCTTTCGCTGAATCTAACAGGGCTTACATAAATTAATACAGAGCAAATAATAGCAGGACTTATATCTCTAATTAAGTTTTTGTTTAACTATAGACGAAAAACCTCAAATACGCTTCTTGATTGTAAAAA
Source organism: Lednia tumana (assembly GCA_003287335.1). NCBI lineage: Eukaryota > Metazoa > Arthropoda > Insecta > Plecoptera > Nemouridae > Lednia > Lednia tumana. The sequence continues at coordinate 1,765 of QKMV01000103.1, forward strand.
GCTTACCAGAAAGCGAGATGATGGTCAAATTTGCCAAAGAAGGTGGCATCTTCGAGAAAGAACTTCACATGTACCTGGAGACCTTCCCAGCTCTCACAAAGATGCAAAAAGATGCTGGAATTGAGCACCCCATACGTTTGGGGTGTAAATGCTACAAGACTTCGCGGCCATGCACCATAGTGATGGAAGATATGACAAAGATTGGATACACATTGGCAAAACGACAACAGGGCCTTGACCTCAATCATACTAGAGCCGCTATCAAAGCCTTGGCGAAACTGCACGCCTTGTCCAGGGGACTAATTAAGCAAGATCCCAAATGTCTGGATGAGTATCCCGAGCTCATGTATGTTCCAGAAAAACGGGAAATGTGTCACCAATTCCTGGATCCAAATATTTCCGCACTGGCCGGAAAGATTGATACGTGGAAGGGCTATGAGAGGTTTGGGGAGAAGCTGAGGAAAATAGAGTGGGTGGACCGTATCATAGCTTTGTTTATGAAAGAAGACACGAAAGGGTTTGCTGTACTGAACCATGGCGATTGTTGGGTGAACAATATGATGTTCAAATGTTCAGAGGAAGGTGAGGTGCAGGATGTAAAATTTGTTGATTTCCAAATAGCTCGATATGCCTCATTGGCTTTTGACATTCATTATTTTCTCTACACAAGTCCCAAAGAAGAAGTAAGAGGCAAATATTGGAACTTGTTAATGGAAGAATATTACAGTACCTTTGTTGAAACTTTGAAGTCTATTGGCCTTGATACATCGACATTATTCAGTGTTGCTGAACTCAAGGAAGAAGTTGAATCCAAAATTTTGTTTGGAGTGTATACTACTTGCTCGATTTTACCATTGGTACTGGCCAACCCTGAGGATGCTCCAGACCTGTCTGAATTCACTGACTTTGATTCTTACGCGAAATTGGAGGATAAATCGACATATACCAAAGCTTACGATGGTATAAATTTTAAACGCTTCATGCAAAACGTACTTCTTCATTTTGAGAGTATTGGAGTTTTGTAATATTGGTCGTGTTGCGCGAGTTATTTTCCAACCCTCTGTAGTCTATACGCATTACTGTACCTACCTAGTATTAAATACATAAATGACACACGTATATATACGCTTTTGTAAATTGCTTGCTTGTAACTTTTAAGTAATATGTAAAAATGTCTAAGTATGTATAAAGGTGTACATTTTTTCCTAACTTCCATTATATTAACAAAAAAATGTACACAGCTAATTTGAGGATGCCATGCCGTATTAATTATAAAATTTGAAAAGATTCACAATCGTTCGGAGTTGAATTTTCAACCACCACAACGTATTTAACGAGACTAACAACGTATTACCTGGCCATGCTGTTAAAAGATGGTCAAGAGGCCAAGCAGCATTTGGGAATAAAATATAAATGCGATATGTTTGCCGTGTGAAGCTATAACAGTAGGTTCGGATTTATCTTTACCCTTGATTCCACGACAGTGTATAGGCATTGAAAACAATTTTAAGTCATTGTCTTTCGCAACACATTTCAAAACGTCGTTTGTGCGTCTTAAATTTACAACTTCTTGAATCTTCGTCTTCAGGTAGGGTTTAATTTTAATAATTCTCGACGTCGTAAAGTTATAGTGAGAGTAATTAGATTGGCTCAACGTCTGCTTGCTAAACTCACTTTACAAGCCGCAACAATACGTTATTTTTCCAGGAAGAATCGAACTTTAAGTTCGAGGTAAAATTTTTAAGATCGTATATATTTAAAAAAAAATTCTAAATCAGATCCCACAGTACAACTTCTAACATGCAAGTTTCTGAATATTATATAGATGCAATTTGCCAGGTGCATTTTCTTCAGTTTCCGTGAAAGTTTGCAGATATTATTCCAGAAAAGAGTTGAGTTAATTGACAAGGAATAAACTTTTAAAGCCAAATACACGGCTAGTTATAATTTTAAGAATATTAAAATCACTTCAAAAATACCTGCTTAGCTCAGTGGTTTAGAGCATTTGCCCGGTAAGCAAAAGGTCCGGGTATCAAGTCCTCGAGTAAGCAGATATTTTTGAAGTGATTTTAATATTCTTAAAATTGAATTATTTACTCGGTATTTTAATCTTTGTTGTTGATTGGTTTAAGTTCTGACCTACATGCTGTTCTGGGTCTACTGCACGTGCCAGTGCTTAGTTAGATTCCAAACATGATATGACAATGCATATACGATATTGGTACTGTCATTCATTCTCCATTGCATTATTTAGAAGTAAAGTGCAGCAAATTCTCCTGATAATGCTGAAATGAACGCAGAGTTTTCTTTTAATTTGTAACATTAACTATTGAACAAATGACGTTGATTAAAGCTTCATAATTGTTAAATACCTAGTCCTTTCTTTCTTCACATCAATACATTTTGATAACTTGACAACAGGTACGTAGCACGGAGTTCCCGGGCGTGGAGGCCCAGAGGCCCCAATTGGAGACCCGGCCAAGGGTTGCAGCGAACGGATGCAGGACTTCGGAAGCGCCAAGAACAAGGTAGTCCAAGTCCGTGCTCTTGGTACTTTTCTTCGACAATTAATCGCACAAGCCCCTAGACTGACTTTGAAGGGAGCTGTGTCGACACCCGTGTCATGTGGAGTGGAGCACTTCCATGCGAGCTCAAGGATGTGAGTAAAAGAACTAATTGGCAAAGAAACTCGATTCCGTTTAGGCGCTCACACATTTTAGCTGCGAGGAAAACCATCAACCCTATCGACTTTTCTAGAGATCAGTTAAATCTTAACAATTCATTGACAAAAATGACCGGCTTGCCGATCAATTTCCTGAATCAGCTCGAAGACTCGGTTCAAAGAATTCACCCACTATGATTGCAAATAGTTATTTAAAGCCAGTTTCCCACTAGCACGTAGGGACACGTCTACGTATTACACAAGAAACTCATCACATGTCTAAGGTTTTTCATGAGCAATAACGGCGTAAAATGGGAATGAGGTGGTTGGAGCACAGTCACAATTATTTTTTCCCGTTGGCCCCTTGGATAAAGTTTCGGCACTTTTTGATTAGATCGTCGCCTCTGATATCAATATCAATCGATCGCGCACCAGCAATGGTAATAAAAAATGTTTCTTTTTCAATGACTTTCCTTTAAGTTTTTGTTATTTTCGTGTTTCCGAAACATTATTGGTACCTACTTTACGTGACCAGTTGAAAACATAACCAGCTATTAAGAGGCTCTAATCCTCATAAATTAATTTTTCATGCAAATTTGAATGCATCTGGGAAGTTTAAAATAACCTTACAAAAATATTGTGGAAATCCTATGAATTTGTACTAATTTTTCAAAACTGCGGTCAGCACACGTGGCGACTCAATCGACTGTAGAATATCACAGGATTATGCGTAAAATTCGACTCATTGAAAGTGAATAATAGTATTATCACTTCAAACATGTCTGCCTGCTCGAAGTATCGCACCTAGAACCTCCGGTTTTCATGCCGTTTCTCTTACCATCTGAGCTAAGCAGATGACGAAATCTCTGCCGTAATGGCTTAATGGGGCAATTGATTTAATGCCGTAATGGCTTTAAAGATGTATAATAGATGTATAATGGATTAAATGGCTTAAATGGTTTAATGAGCGTAAATGGCTTTAAGTTTGACATCCTTATCAAACGACACATTCATTCGGTAATCACTTGACAGTTGCTAAAAAGAACAACGTATTTCAGACCTAATTTTTTATAGAACGTAGGAAAAACGAACGAGCATGTCGTCGATCCCCAATATTTTTTGGACCAAAATTACTCGTAGGTGCTCAGGGTCGAAAAATTCCCTGTGTGATTTCTTAAGGAAGATTCCGGCTGAGCACCTCAGCTGAAAAATGGCATGTTTGACTATTTTTCCTCCAGCTGGTATGAGAGAAAAATATTTTTTCTTCGAGCCTTTGAATTTCTAACTAACGACCATTTACAAGTGACAGTTTTTTTTAGCTTAAGGGGTTACAGCCCTTTAATATTCCATAATAAAGTCATTTCAATACTTGGTGATTTGCGTTCCCAGGCATATCCTTGTTTTTTGTTTTTTAAGTCGGTATATGTGTATGACCTACCTAGCCATTATCAGAACCATTTTTCCATTTGTGTGCAGGTTTATCTCGAGCTTCTGAATACTTCATAATTTAATTAAAATCGTCATTGAAATGGTAAAATCGTGCTTTTGTTCGAAATATGAAATTAAGAATTCCTCCTGAGATAAACCAAAAAAATCTTTGCAATTCCTAAAAGGAATGCCGTTCTTTTGAAATAATTTTTAGTTTTTAGCACCTTGTGAGGGAAGGAGCATATACTCAGTCGATCACAAAGAAAGATTGACGTTCAGTCGATATTATATCAGATCTATATCGAGTTTAAAGCAATTCAGAGTAGGCTTACCGGGGAAAATCAGGCTGTTGCTGGCGTCCCCGTTGCCCCTCCAAGTGACTGGCTGGTGGGGAAACGCCACCCTCCTGGCGTCGCCGTCGGCGTTCCCTCGTGGGTGCGCGGCGACAACCACGTGATGGTTTTGCTCCCCTTTCTTCAACGCGACGAGTCGATCTCTGCAAAATAAATTAGCACGTACCGTTTATCAATTGTCAATATTTTTCATTGAAAGATTAGAATTAGCGCATTAGAGGTGCTGTGGAAAGCACGCCATAGTCATTTTCACTATTATTATACGTATTATTATACTGTTTGGCAATTAATTTTCTTATTTCTTCTCAAAGAAAATAAATTAACAGTTTTCTTAATGTGATCTTCTTTCGTTTATAACGGGACCTAAACTGGGATATAGTATTTCCTTTCTAAGAATTTCAAAAGATAACTTTGTTCTTTCAGCTCAGTGCTCTTCAACCATTCTTTCGATTAAAAGATGCCCCCGAGCGATATAAAGATGAAAAATTTGGTCAGTGATGAAAATCTTCTTACCGAGGCGAGTCGGTGCTAGAATACGAGTTCGAGCTCTTGTTGGAAATGGCGGACGCCACTCGACTTCCAATATGGCATCTGATCTTTGACGTTGTGAACAGAGCTCGGTTGTTCCTCTCAGGTCTCACTAAGATAATGTAAATCTTCGGTAGGAAGAGAAAGACTAGAGTAACCATGGCACTCAGCGTGACACACATACACATAGTGATGATCTGGAAAATTAAAACATCCTTTCAATTGACAAGGATTAAACTTTTAAAGCCAATTTCACGGCTAGTTATAATTTTTAGAATATTAAAATCACTTCAAAAATACCTTGCATAGCTCAGTAGTTTAGAGCATTTGCCCGGTAAGCAAAAAGGTCCGGGGTTCAAATCCTCGAGTAAGCAGGTATTTTTGAAGTGATTTTAATATCCTGTCAATTGGTCATCATTCACACTGCCAACCAAACCATTAATTTTGGTTCAGTTGACACGTTTCTATAAGCACGCATCGGCGGATGGAACGACGAGAATTATAAGAAGGTGAAAGTGGCCCTTGATTTTCTTTTTTGAGAATTACGCATGCCCACTTTGCACCGTGGGGCTGAGAAATGAGATGAGATTACTTAGGAGAAGCTCTGCTTTCTCTGAAAGACGAACTATCACAGCTTTGTCAGAAATGGTCATGGGATGGGAGAAGAATGGTTTTTGGTCACAAGAATCGAACCTACGAGGAAATTTGACTTTTGCAAGACAGAAGCGCTCATGTACTACGTTTTCGCCAATGCAATGTAATTGCCAGAGAGCGGAAATAACCTCAGAGTAAGTGCTGAAGTGGAGATCCAGCCGCCTCTTCCTCACGTTGGCTTAGAGACCCCACGAGTCTAAGAGCCCTTCACACTTCGTTCACAAATTCAAATGTCGTCAAGGAAAATTATCAGCTTGCATAATAATTAATGTAACATAAACTTCAATCAATACTGTTGCCTATAAATGCGGTAGATCTACCCAAACATATGGTTTTTCTCTTATAAACATCGGTGTTTCGAAGATAGATGACAAAAAAGTTGTTTCTCGAACGTTGGTTAATGTATCGATAAAACAAAATAATGGGAGAAATATTAACTCAGTTTTGGTTCGTGTTAATAATTTAGAAAGAATCATTTTCGGGAGGGCTCTCAAATTTTATATTGAGTCTGAGTAATCTTTTTCTACGCCACCGCTGAGCATTACAACACTTATAAAAACCACGGAGCTGCTCAACGCCACACGGACCTCATTCAAACTGTTTTGGCACTTTAACATATATCAAAATTATGTCTACCTTGGAGTCGCTCCCGAAGTATATCGGCACGAACGCAATCCAAATGACACACGTCGTGTACATTGCAAACCCAATAAATTTGGCCTCGTTGAAGTTCTCCGGCACGTTCCTCGTTTTGAGCGCGTACAACGTGCATAAGATGACGAGGAAGAAGTCGAAAGCCAGCGGTGTGACGACCCCCAGTGGTGTCGTGTTGCATGCCAGGACCACGCGGTCAAGGGTAGGAAACTGTAGCGTGGATTCAGCGGGCTCCATGACCAGCATAGCCGCTGAGATTCCAGCTTCGACGGCAATCAATGTGCACGTTATGCAAACCTGGGTAGAAATCAACCGATTAAGGAAAGTATGTGAAAATTTATAACTCGTCGAATACCTGTTTGCTTATGGGGAATCACGTACACATTCCCAAGTTGTGAAGGGTTAGGAATCGGATGCCTTTGGTAGAAGCCGACATTCTAGTATTAACCAGGACTGGTCGTGAAAAATAAAGGAATCTATGACCAGGATAACCACGAAGATTCCAGCCTCGGCAGAAATCAATGTGTACATTATAGTCTGGGTAGAAAGCAATCGGCAAAGAAAACTATTTAACTTTTCGTGGTGTTGTCTAAAAGCTAAAAGCCCTTCGGAAATTATTTTTATATTGGAAAGCACACACACGCACACACCCACACACGATCCCGAGACACTCACCCAATCTGTGAAGGGGTAGGACAGGGAGTGGGAAGGGTAAAGGGAAAGATAACTGTTGATCCTGTTGGTCCTGTAAGTGCCTTTGGTCTAAATTGTTAGAAGGACAATCTTAGCATTTGTCAGAAATTTTCGTGAGAAATCATGGAAACTATTGTAAGGAGAGACTGTTGGGCTGTCGACACAGAAAAACTTATTAGACTTCATGCACTCTCGCGCGATCCTGCCTCGTCCTCGGTCTGCAATTTGATAGCGTATCTTTATAGACACTTGGGCACATTTTTAATATACATTTTACCCAATTTGTCCAGTTCCTTTGTTCACATTGTAATTGAATCATTAAGTTGGCCAATTAAATCAATTGGCTGCTTTAACGCCTTGTGATACGAATGGATCTATATTTTGGGTATGGATCTCAGTTTTGTAGCCTGCTACTTGCACAGTATTACACATTTCTTGGATTTTACGAGACTCCAAGGTTTCTTACACCAAGAGTGTCGTAAAATATGGTGGTACTGTCAATATATGTTCCCATTACGTATGACAGCTAAATGCAGTCAATCATACACACCGTCCATCTGTCATTGCTTATAAATTTAAACTCTTACTTGTGAAGTGGCGGACATAAAACGTGGTTTGCGAGTCGGGAAGCGCTTCTTGGATCCTGCAAGTATCCTGGCTATCCTGTTGGTTTTCGTCAGCAAGGATGCGTAAATCATGGCGAAACTCAGTCCGGGGAGAAGACGGGATAGGGAACAAGTAAGCCAGGAGGGCTGTGCTAGAATTGGAAAGGTCGCTGCATGAGACATTGTCATCCCTAAAAATACAAAACATCTCACATTAAAACAAAATCATTTGACAGAACTATATGGATGATTTGATATAACGAATCGTACGATCTGTTTACCAGCTAGAATGAGGTAACTCAGTTCTCGTGTAGATGACTTGACGACTGGTGTGTCGTTGTATTTCATAAAAACTGCCCCGGCAAAGAAGGTGGAAATAAATCCAAGGCAAGAGAATGTCATTGCGACCACAGCTTCTGTATCGGTCCATTGGACGAACTCCACGGTTATCTTGTTACACGCTGCATCAGTAATTGAAATGTGTAATTAATAGAAAAGAATGTTAGATAAAACTATCCCAGTCGGCAAGCGAATATTGCGTGACGGTGATCGAAGGTGACGGTGTTTATACCTGTCTTGTTGTCGTTTGGCCAGTAGCCGCTAGGACAAGGCTCACAAGTCATTTCGTCGATGAGTATGGCGTTGTTGTTACAAGGAACACAAACCCAGCAACACTTTTGCTCCTGACCACCGGTCTGTAGATTCTAAAAACAATCGGGAACATTACTAAATGATTAAATGAGACTCGCTAATTTTCCAACGGAGCACAGTTTGTATCAGCGTGACTTAAATAGTTAATATAATTTTCACTAGCTCCATGTTCTTATATTGGGAGACATAAATTATCACTCAAAAAGAAATTGATACTGAAGTTTTAATAGTCTATACATTTTCCATAAAATTGCGTGCAACCATGTCCCCCCCCCCCCCCCCCCCCCCCCCCCCCCCCCCCCCACACACCATCCCAGCATCCCGCTTTTCATGACCCAACAATTTGAGAGCGAGCAACTTTATCGTGATTTTCAGTCTGTCTCCGAGAATTCACTTCCTTTTTCTTATGCATCTTCCTTCGTTTTAGCTTCCTTTGTAGAAGAGGTGATTTTCCTGTCGTGGAATTGAAAGAAAATCTAATTTGTGTTGCTGCTTCGGTGGGAAAATAGCGCTAGACGTCTTGTATCTTCCACTTCACAGGTGACAGAATGAACTAACAGACTTGTTAAGTAGCTGCTCCTAATGCCGCGCATGCATTGTTTGCTATGCAAACCTATCGATAAAAATAGCGAAAAATTGTTAGAAAAGAGAAAAAATAGAGGAGGTTCTTACAGAAGTGCCCTGTTTCCAGCGCTGAGCGTAATATGCATAGGTATGTAAATTTATAATTTGATTGTGCATTGAACACAAGAATCAAACTCGATCTATCACAGAATTGACAGCAGATAATAAGCAAAATCCCAATCTCTCCACTGCTATTATCTGCCGTGGGCTCAAATTTCACTTCGCTCGGCGCAGATCACATCAGCGGCGTCGATTCGATGGGACAAATTACCAGGCTGTTTACTTCGAATCGAGTGTATACTATATACATGGTTAGGTTGCTCTGGGCGACGAAATGAACTTCACTTTTACCGCCGGGACTATTGTCTATCGAATCATGGTTTCATCAAACATAGTCGGCTCATAAAGCCATCCAGTATTTACTATTTACCCGTTCGATGCAAAAAAAAACTCGTGTCAGCATTTCCGATACGTGCCAAGCTGATTGTTACATGGCTTATATAAAATGTAGTATCGCGGATGGAAAAGCTTGATGTGAATTAAGGTAGCACAGTGGAGTTTTTTGTACTTATATTTTCTTGTGTTATTCCCACAGGCACGGCGGTTAAGTAAATGAAGGTCAATACTGTTGTGCTGCTCAGGTTTGTTGAGTAACTCAAATCAAAGCTAAGTTTTAAAGCGGCGCGGGGCTTTCAACTTTGAATTTATGATGACGTACAAAATGCCACATATGATAAATTAATCAGTAAGGTGGAACATTGAAGACCAGTAACTTTTCTTACCGTTATCAAAGTTGCTGTGCTCTTGTGCTCTTTAAAGAATTTTTAAAGATGGGATTGAATATTTTATCTGTTTTTACCATCATGCATGCTAGTGACTTGGAATTTGGTAACAACAAAGCAAACCGTAACGGTCGTGCTCTGCACCCATATACCATCATACATTCAACGTTATCTGCTACGACACCAAATAAAGCTAAATAGTTACAAAATAATTGTAAATAATTGTATGTGTATTACATTGTGTATTCAAATACCAACTTCAATATTGTCAAGTAAAAATTGGAAAACAAACTCGATTGATAATGCGTCTTGACAATTGCATGCACCCTCATTGTGGTAAAATATTTTACATTGTTGGAATCTCATCGTGCATGCTTTTGGCAAGACAAAAAACAAGGAGTGGTTTATCCACGTCGTCAAAAGAGTTCTTACTTTGTAAAATCCCAGCGGACACGGCCTTGAGCAGACAGACTCCACTTTTCCACCGGCTATCTCTGCGTATTGCAGCTCGTCCCAAATGTTGAGAGTGCCATTGTGCCAATCCCCCACATGGATGTAGTCGTATGTGCCATTTGGCAGAAGTTGGTAGTTCATTATGTTGTATCTGGTGTAACAATTGTACATAATGGCTGGTAAAATGCCTATACATTTTGAAAGAACTTTTCACGATACCAAATCAGATATTTCAATATACAGACGAGGGACATTGTGTCCTAGTGCTAAGTGAGTTTGCTTTCAAACGAGATTTTTTATGCAACTTGCCTCCCAGGGGGATCACCACGGCGGTCAAATTCCACGAGTTCTTGATCAATGCCGTACGTAAACGTCACGTTCAGTAAGTAACTCTGAAATGAATATACATATATTTATTTACTTTCATTCTCCTTATCCTAATCGCTGCAGTATCCATTATGAATACGAGAGATGTAGCTAAGTTACTTATTATTCTGCTTATATTTTGGCATAGAATATCGAACCATGTAATCTGTAGATATTGTTTTGATCATATACGACTATGCAAATTGACATTGTGCGTTTCCATGCTTCACGGAAACATTTACACGATTTGACGTAATTACATGCTCGTAATATACTCACAGATTCCATTGGAACCGATGTGTCTCGCGGATCTCGATGTTATTCCAGTGCTATTCTGCTCTTGTCTTAATTAAATCCTCCCTTCGATTGTATTCTTAGTCACGCATCTCTGACATTTGGCGTCGAAATTGACTTTCAAAACATCACACCATTAATCATAGCTCCAACATTTGCTCTCCCTTTGACGTAATAAACCCTTTCCGTATAAGAAAACCTTTTACTTCCGCACTATAATCCAACATCTACTGACGATTATTTTTCAACAACTTAACTTTGAAATAACACGCAGTAGTGTTATGTGAAGTATTTTTTACGTGGCCCTCGTCAACCGCTAAGAAGATTAAAGCACGGAGTTGTTAAAGCTGAAGAGCACGTACCTTGAAGAGTGAGCCGTTGAATGGGAAAAGCTCTGGACAGACGCCGACCGCCCCGGCTCCGCACACGTCTTGGTGGAGGTTGTGAAGCCCATAAGCCATCGTGTAGATGGCCTTGATGACGAACGACAGCTTGGGGTCCTGCTTATACTTTTCACTGAGTCGCTCGCGACCTGCCGGTACATTTTCTAACTCAATTTCACGTCTGCTGACAAAATTAAGTTTGTTTCAAATGCAATGAAGGTGATTGTGCTGGCTACCAGAGGTTAAAATAACTATACCATTATTTCTCTTCGATCTACCGTGATTGAGAATTCGTTCTCTTGTTCTTATAATTAACTTTTTGGTCTCCAGTGCATAAATTAAAGTCCACATCAGCATTTTGGTGTAGCGTGACTTTGGAAGCTCAGCTAGTAGCTAGAGAACGAATTGAAAATAATGGGAAATTTATCGCTGTAGTTTCATCCTGTCTAACATAATGGAACACAACTTTGTGTGGCTAAAGACTACGATTAAGCTTTTTTTTTATCAAGCTTGCTTAATTCGTCTTTGTTCACAAACAAAACATCGAAATGTGGCGATTTTTGTAACTTGAAGTGTTCGGTTACATTTCTTTCGCGCCATGTGTAGCTATTGTTTCATAAATCTTATTTCGTAGGCTTTCAAACTTGAAAGTATGCGAATCTATGTGGAAAGATTGAAAACTCCAAGGGTTGGTATTGACTGAGGATTGAGATAGAAGCACTCGAGTGATGGCACAAGAGTACCTAGTGAACTTTACTCAACAAGTTTTAAGGAAATTCTTTTGTTCTTTATCAATTGTGCGACAGCCATTAAAACGAACGCGTTTGTTTTTTATCTTTTTATTCCCGCATTGCCTTTCATCAGGTGGCATAGAGAGTGAGAGAGCTCCTTTCAATACATAGGCTGGTATGCGCTAGTTGGAAATGCATGTACACTTCAACTTCTAAGGGAAGTATTTTTCCGTATTACTTTTCGTTCTGTTGCATTTTTTGAGGTTTCGAGAACTTGTACTGTTTGTTATTATCTTCAGAATATCGCTCCAATATCTTTGGCAGCACATTTGATGAAAATATTCGCCAAGTTATAAAATGCTAGTCACGAGAGTAGACTTTATCTCAATGCTGGAAATGATTTACGCCCCTACCCAAATATTGATCAATATGCTTTTAAATAAATTGTCGTTCTTATCTTTCATGAAAGTTTTCCGACTTTGTTTACAAGGGAATTAAATTTTAGGGTGCATTAGTAGTAGTACGTGCGCTCGCAATCACGAATTTTCTACTACAAAATACACAAAAATACTACAAATTAATACTACAATATTACAAAAAAATACAAAATATACAATTCACCGGTGAAAATTGTACCAAGTTAACAACTTGATTAGTTAAAGAGTTGGCAATGGTTGAGATTTTCTTATACCTACCTATGAAATTCTAGTCTAGTATTGTTACTTGTTAGAGACTATAAATCTACTGTGTTAGAAGAGGTTGGTCATCAACAAACCTGTGCACAATCGGCCACCCGTAGGTAAGGTGACATTTCCGGATCCGTCTTCTTCCGGAAGCGTGCAGTTGAATCGTGCTTGCCAAAACTCCCGGAACCAGGGATTACGAGTGTTGTTGAACGGATCAAGTCGGAAGTAGTAGTCGTCGAAGGATGTGACGTAGGGAGAGTGGATGCGGATTGAAATGCTTCCCCTAGCTTCTCGCTCGTACCCTTCAGTGACGTCACTACGATCCGCCCAGCCATCGCTGCAAGAACAAACGCGAATGCTACTTTTGCTGCTAATTACAATCTTACATTCCACATGAACAGCAGTATCCTAAATGTATATGCAGTGTGTTTTAAGGGCTTAACCGTGAAAGAAGTACGCAGCAACCACCACGATTTGGCTAATCACGTGGAGTTTGACGTTCTTAGATTTTGGGTGATCGAGTTGTTAATGAACCGAACTTATCATATCGAACTTCTGATTCTGGAAGTCACACAGTCAGGGTTCTGGATCATCCAAGTCCAACGCGGTGAGAGCTTCGTACTTTTGCCATAATTAAGTCCGCAAGAACAGATAGATTCAGATAGATTAGTACATTCGGGCCCAGCCTGAGTCCTTACGGCGTCGTTCCAGCAACCCCCCCCCCTACACACATCGAAATAATTCCTTCGTTCTCGTCATCGGTAACCAGCCGGACCATTCAATCGAAACGAGCAACTTTTACACATTTTAAGAATATTAAAATCACTTCAAAAATACCTGCTTACTCGAGGAATTGAACCCCGGACCTTTTGCTTACCGGGCAAATGCTCTAACTATTGGCTCTAAACGTTTATTCCTTGTCAGCTTTTACACATTTTGTTTTTTCCTTTCTGGCTCAATTTAATGGGTCAACTGGTCTATTGGCGTGGGTGAATAATAGGGACAGGGTTATAATGAGGGTGATGACGAGCCTAGCAGGAAAAGGGGCAATCTCTGGCCCGTGCCCTACTTCTGATGAAAAGCACCAAGAAGACCACCGCTAATAAACGTCCCTTCCAAAGGACGGAACAGAGATTTATTTCAAGGCGAGTGAAGATGTTTTACTAGCGGCAAACCCTCCAGCCTCTCTCACAAACAGCGCTAGGTTTTGGAATGAATGATCACCCATCCAGCCTCTGACCCAGCGCAATGCTACTTAACTTCGGTGATATCACGAGAACCGTTGATTTCAACATATCAAACTGTTTGGTTCTGGTAATATTTATAGAAAATGTGAACGTGATATTGAACGATAATGGTGGTGTATGTGTGTTAGGTCTAGTCTAAGGGGGGTAGCTTTCTTTGGGATCAGATACAGGTTCAGCGCTCAATGATTTCTGTTTCCTAAAGTATTGAAATAGTTACGAGGGCCAGGAGTTTGCTTCCCTGCCAAAAATCCCGCCGAGATCTCACGGGATCTCACATATCTTGAGCGTGCTATACACTCTTGGTACAAGATTTCTTGTCCGTTCTTTGTTGAAGATTCTATAAGATCTTAAAAATTTACCAAGGTATTGGAATATTTTACACATATGCATCTGGAAATAATTAAGATATTGCCAAGGAACACCGGAGGAGAAAAATGACGAATTTAAAGCGTGATATGCCCGTAAGAGGTAAGATCCCGCAAGGCCTTAGAGGGGGCTGGGGGTAGCAACTAGCAAAGAGGTATGGACGGGCCTTCACTCAACAGTGAAACATGTATGAATTTATTTTTGCCAAAGATATCCGTCCCATAGAGGAACACAGCACACACAGACCATGTACATACCCTAAAGTTTAAACGCAGATGGAAAATGAAACAAGAGATGCTGAAAATTTTGTTAGCGATAATAATCTTGACTTACGTTTTTTATTAAAAAAGTTGCAAGTATCTTTACCATCTTCAAAGCATCAATGAAACCATTAAATCAAAAAAAAGCGAGTACTGTTTTCGATCAGCTTATAGGATAAAGTTGGGCAAACGGTAAACACCATGTGCAATGGATGAAAACAGAATCTGGATTATGTTCCAGTTATTGATGAAATCCGATAAGACATAAACTAAACCGAACATCTCGGAAATATCCAAGATTTTATGTACAGATCGAAGAAGTTTGTTTGAAAAGTGTTGGTGTATGCATCAGTGGAGTAAAACGCTGAATGCGTTACTTACATATTTCTACCAACGAAAGGTAGTAACAATTTATTGCAAGCAGGTTGCGTTTTATGCTTCAAGACGTAGCCTAGCACCATGCAAAACATATCACATTTATGGGTCACATTTCAGTTAGTATCGGATACCAATTGAACGGGGCTCCATGTATTGGAGGCAGCATGCAAATATCAGTGCTTCAGTAAGTACATGGTGATTACGGAGGGGAATGATGGCTTGTGTGGCTGGCTTGTTGCTTGACGGAGGGATGATGGATTGTTAGCCCTGGGGTAAGTTTTCCGCCCAAATCGGGTCAATTCAATAATGACACCTCTTTATAGGGTGGTTCAGCTAACAGCCGACAAGGGGTCCCTTCTTACGTGTAAAAACTGTATAGACCATTTTTATGCGGGGAAATTGGATTACTATTCATTTGATTAGTAGGGAATATATATTTCTGCTATCATATATACCCTTTTTGTATAATATTCAATCTTTGCAAATATTTTTAGGAGTATTTTCATGTGGGTTTTAAAGTTTATGTTTGAAAATTAATCATACGGTGGCCTAACACCAAATTCGGTTAGTGCTCAACCATGAACTCTAAAACTAACTAACCCATTTTTATGTTATGCTTTTCGTGAGTCAATCTGCTTGGCATAGCTCGCAAAACGAAGCTTCGATGGAAATAAAGGTTGATCCACAGGACCCTCTCGGGCTTGAGTGACTCTCACTAATGGTGAGCCAGGAAATTGGTGGCGCCGGAAACTGACAAGAGTCGATACTACTTACACTTTGGCTTGCCAGAAAACCCATTCAGTCCAGCGTTATAACAGTTCGTGACAAAACCAATTGCCAAGCTCCTTTTCAGCGAAGACATTTCAGGTTGCGTAAGAGTTTAAGTATCCATGCCCCAGTGTCCCAGTTATCTCTACAATTAGGCTGTACAGACCTATACGGCTCAATTCACTTCCTTGAGAATTTAAATGATTTACATTGACTTTTTCAGTTATTTTTAGGATTGTCTGCACTGGTAGTGGTATGAGACACAATCGTAATTAGATCGCAAATTATTTACAGTAGCTGCAAAACTTAATACAAACTTGAGAAGTTTAATCGTCACTGATTACGTGAAAGTAGAGTTACAAGTTGAAACTAAAATCATTCCGAATCCGCATGGAGCTTCGGCCAGTAACAGAATCCACATGGATGAGTTCGTGTTTCTCTCTCTGTTAATTACGATTAATTGACTCAATTTCGATTGAAAGGTTGAATGATCGTAGATATGTATGTGTACAAAGAATCGAATCAGTGATTTGGTGACTGGTTTGACAGGACAAACACATGTCATGAAACCACGTGAAACATTTAGTTCCTTTGCCAGGCCGGTTTGTGCATCTGTTCATTCACTAACTCTTATAATGTTCTACTATGTGTGTGGTTTTTAATCCGGATACCGGGAAAAAACAGAATTTTATGAGCGCAACGTTTTCACGCAGCATGGGTTCGGATATAATTGTATGGACATAAGTTTCGGCTGTTCATGAACGCGGAAGTCAGATCCACGTTTCCCTAGATGCGTTTCGGTTGCTCGCCTATAGGGGTCCTCTAAGCACATACCCAAAAGTTTCACTCTATTCCCCACGACACTGTTTACTTTTCTGCTAGAGTGGTTAAATACAAGTCAGGTGTCGAACGCCCTTAATTAAGGGGTTGATGAGCTAGTTGTACTTGTGATATATTATACCAGCCTTAATTAACAAGCCATAGCTTTAATTAGTAATCAATGAGGAGAGGTGATGAACGTTCGTATATATATAGCGCCTTTCTTTGAGCAGAGCCAGTAGAGCTATTTAATTACTAAATTCCGTTGGTGTAGTGAATTATGCAAACATTTATCGTTTTAAAATATGCATTCCATTCGTGACTAATTTTTAATTCTAACGCGGCGTAATGTTCGCTAGCAATTGTAGCAGCAACTTACAGGGATTATCGTGTCGGTGTGTTACGTGTAAAATTTCCTTGTATGTTAATGAAAATGCCACTCATAATTTTGCTGGTTGTCCTTCTCACCTGTAAATTATGAACTATATTCAAAGCAGTTGTGAGCGCTGCTGCTCGTCATGTATAAATTAGCCCATTGGCTTTTTGTTAGTAGCGCTCCGGCCATAGAAATGAAATATAATATGATGACCAAAGATAGAATGTAAAGCAAACCGTGACAATGCAAATTGCATGCAGATTGCAGAGGGGCAAGCATGTGTCTATGTTTGATTTGAATGAGAAGTTATCCTTTGTTTGTTCATCTAGCAAGTTTAGATGCTTAATAATATACTACTGGTCAGTACTGGTCGGTACTGGTCAGTTTCATGTGAGAGACCCGTCCCGCTTATTGAATATTATTTCAACTCATGCGTAACAAAATTCTAAACTAAAGCTGAACCGCAAAGTAGTTAGTTGTATAGTTAGTTTAGTGAAATATACTGTAGCTGGAAATTAAAACTTGAATTCTTCATCCGTACTGCACGTGCGTTAGCCATTCCGAAAATAGATATTTCTGGAGATGAGCAATTTGAAATTATCGAAATTCTTACCTTCCAATGATGAGAAATCTTCCAGTGAGATTGAGGGACTTCGTAGCTCGAAGAAGTCCTCTAACTGTCATCCCTTCGCAAAAGCATACGACGACTCTGGCATTCTTGTCTTCATCTAGTTTCTTGAGAACTGCTTCGAAGACCTCGTCCTCAGCATTGCTCAGTACAGAGTCCTCTTTGGCAATGCAGATATTCGCCTTCTCGGCTAGCTCTCTGAATGCCTGAATGCCACTTTGGCCGTAGTTCTCTGCAAGAATAAGCTTTGTATGTACGCTAACACTGTTGTAGCCAGCTACACGTGCAGTCAAATTGTCAGGGTTTAGGGTTTAGTACTAGAGTTTGGATGCTGGAAACTTGTGTATCAACCTTAATGTGGTAAAAATTTAAAACACTCGTTAATGTTGTGCATTTCAAATTCAATCCGATCTCGAGAAATAGTATAGTGACCAAAGTTTCCGCTTTCCATCCAGTGGAAGCTGTTGAAAAAATGTTTAGAGTGAGAGAAAAGCAAAGTTTTGCACATAGTCGTATGTTTTGATGAATAAAGCACTTCTGCATGGTAGGTGCCTTCTTGTGATGCACACAGCCTGAAAATGTATTCGTTCGTTAAAATTAAATTATAAGCGAGGCAAATAAAGTCTAAAAATAATTTTAAAAATCTGCCTTTCAGCTTTCTGAATAGCCAAGCATTGATTATTGAAACCTTAGCTCTCTTATATATTTCCCAGATTTTTTCATTATGTAATTTTGAGTCCGTAACGACCTAAAGTAACATTAAGACACACACAAGTCCACACATTTCCTTGGTCTAGTTCAGTACAGTGTGCTTTTCTTGTCGAAGAAGTGCTGAATCATTTCATGGTCGCCATCTCAGCTTTGCGAATGCTGTAAAGCAAGCGTCGCTGCAAGTAAAGTTTCTAAACCATGTGGCGTTATTGTGCCTCAGCCTCGTCTATTTTTATGAGATGCTTGACTGGATTTATTCTAGAAAAGAAACGGCCGTCTCAAACTTATGGATATGACAGGCAAGTTCAGCTGCAAGTCATAAAAAAAGGAATTTCGATATCATTTGTTTCCGTCGTTATTGCATTTTTGTTGGCCTAAAATATGCACCAGCAACGTAACGTGGCATAAATATGCAGAGAAAAGTTTTTGTTATTGTATGAAGCTGCAATAGTCACAAGGTGTAAGCATTCTTGCTAAAAGCCTCTACATTCTGAACGACCATGCACCTAAAAAAAATGTAAAAATACCGGACAAAGAGATGTCATAAAATTATATATGGCTCAAACTTGTGATGTAGAATACTGCTGACTAAAACTTTTAGATCTTTGGAAATTAGTTCTGACCCAGTTAAGTTCGGAGGTAATTTATAGAATGGTCCATGATTACAAAATTAATGAATTCTGTTAATCTACAACACAATTATACCTAACTTATTTTTTTCGCGCTTGCATGCTTTAAATTTTAAACACACACTCAAGTCTCATCTAAACCATACTAAAACTGGTATTTGCCACCTAGAAACTATAGTTCGAATTGAAAATGCCAATTAGATATTCATGATGACACACATAAATGTAGCTAACGTCATCGACCCCAGCTAAAATACAAAGTTCCACTCTGGTACATTTAATCAGTCATGTATGGTATCATCATTGTACATTTTCCTCAAAGAGATTGTGAATTTGAAATAGCCCTGAACAATCTTCATATCAGTATATCGTCGCACTGAATCCATCTTTCACATAATTTGCAAATTTTCGAACCACAAGTCTGAAGTGGATTATTCAATCATTTTTTTCCGCGAGTAATCTGCATCGAGTATATCGATGAGCGAGTTTACTATTTCACTAGAGAGAAGTTTCGCGGCGTCGCGCCTAAGACACATGCTTCGATCAAAGCTTGCCTTGGGGACGAGGCAACGCGAGCCTATGCCTGTACTGTTGCATCGAGAAGAGATCCTGTAGGCACGTGGGCGCTTGTGTGCGGACTAAAACTGTATCTCAGTTATGAATATCAATCTGTCATGATTATAAATGAAACCAGTGTATTCTATGTTGAGGGTTCCATGTATCTTTACTCTCTTCGGATATGTTTCCGTGTGCTTTGGAGTTTCTACGATTTGATGGCACGGGGAAGGCATAGATGCTTTCCTACCGGCCGATATAAATAACTTTGCACGGCATCCGTTTGAAACGTACATTTCAGACGGCAAATCGTCGAGTTGCTTATCCGCAAGGCTGATCGAAAGTACATATGTATGTGCTAGGTAAGGGCCTGATGGGATGGAGAAATTCAGATTTAGATAGATTCCTTTTCTCCTGGGATCTTCTTCTAGGATAAGACGTTAATAGGGCATGAGGGGCTAGCTACCAGATAGGTGATTTCACATGATTTCGAACTGTCTTAAGTGGGTGATCGTACAATTTAGGTACACGGCTTAGCGTTGAATTTAGCCTTAAATACCATTCGGGTGAATCGGTATTACTGACTGATTTGTTTTAAAGCTTTTGCTGAGAAATTGTTTGAAAGAAAACTGTGAAACAGATATCCATTTTCCAGTTTTTTGAAAGAATTGTTACTATTTAAACCGTAAAATAAAGATTTTAGCTTCAACTAGTGCATTTAGACTAATCACTGTGGCTTTTCACCTGCATTCACTATTCGCGATCACTAATCAGACTCAGATAGGTATTACCTGGTTAAAGCACACTATAATGATCCTCATTTAACCAATTTGTAAGTGTAATGTCAGGCTATTGTTCTAATTTCTCTTCCCGAGGGCATTTCGCAGGCCTTCAATTGCAGATGGAGGTATAGTGGTAGCTTATGTGTTGGTTTATTAACACCCTAATGGCCCCATTGATGGGTCCCTCAGGACACGAAATGACGTGAATATACAGACGCACTATGATGCCAGGATAATGAGCTATCGTCCATGAACGAGGTTAAATATTTTCACTAAAATGTATGCACTGTGACACAGGGGAAAGGTTTGGGGATTTTTTAAAGGAAATGGGTCGGTTCTTCTCTATATGAAGTCACCATATTGTTCAATTGAATGTTTTATTTCATCCACTCAATAAATGGAGAGTCCGTACTCGTTATTAATCATGTGAATGAGCATAATATTATAAAATAAAAGCTTTCAAAATTAAAATTGGTTATCGATATTATCAAAACTCCGATAACGGTGAAAGGGGCGGAGGGATAAGGGTAGAATTATCTCAAAATATTTTAGACACGTTACGTGTGAATTGTTTAATTGCAAAAGTTTGGCATTCGCTGACGTCCAGCATGTGGTTTAAATTTCCCACGAAAATGATAAAATCGTGTCAGAGCTCCACCACCTCCGTAATTTGCTCACAGTTTCCACGTGAGCATGATACAATTTCGTGTAGATTTCAAATGTTTTCTTCGACGTACGTCCTTGTTATATTATATTTCCCCACCATTATGTGATCACATTTTAACCATGCTCTTCGTCGAAGGGCTATATCGACCGGTAGCAATACTTAATACTATAAAACTCTACTGCGAGTTAATTGGCATAAACTTGGTAAGAGTCTTTCGCTTGTTAGTGGTTTACACCCTGCGTGAACGAAACGAAAAAAGTGTTTCGCGTCTATAGGAAGACTTTGATGAAGAGTACTTGCAAGCCGAGAGTTAAGTAGGTATAGTAGACACTATTATATACCTTCACGGTTTTTGTGCTTCGATCCAATAAAGATCTCTTTCTCACTTTCTAATGATTTGGTTGCTTAAAAACACCTACTGAAATGTATCCAAAAAATATGTATAGCTAAAAGATTTCCTGAAATAGATTTCGTTTTTATAATTTTAGATAATTTTATCACGCTTGAGGGCTGACATCATATAAATTCCGCTGAGTGACTTTCAAATCTACGCGTGAAATATTACCGAACGAGGCTTGACCCGAGCACAAGCCAACTTATTTTAGAATAGGAGATCAGAGCAATTTGGCAAACGGTAGTAAGTGACAAAAACAATATTCGAGTTTGGGGTGGTGTATTTCTGTTCCATAAAGTCCCATGAATTGCAGGTAAAGGATCATATCACGTATCAATCGATATAACAGAATGTTATGTCTCTACATGCTCAGATGTCCATATATTGTTGTATTACATCCCCTTCCCAGTACAACTTGACAAAATATCGATGTGTGAAAATTTAGTCAAATGCTTTTCCATCCAATGCTAACAACAAGAGTCCATTATCCTTGACTAGTGAGCTTTGTGATTTCTGTCTATTGACAGGAACCAATCGTAAAAGTTAACACTCGGAAGTTCGGTAGAAATACAGTTTGAAAGGGTTCGTTCTTGCTTATATACTTCTAGAGATGCATTACGAATGAAAAATTGATTCTAGACTCACTAAAAAGTGAACCCATCGACGTGGTTTTTCTCTTTTTTATGTGCTCATCGGAAGTGTGAATTTATCTTGAAACATATTGCGATCGACACACCCATATTCATCACTAAGTATTTCTAACGGCCAAATTAATGCCGCTTGAACTTTTACTATCACGTAGGTACTTTACCCTAAAAGTTAACTCTTAATGGACGTCATCGGCTATTAGTTAAATTCGCATCCTTTGGAGGGGACATTGTCAGTCAGGTCAGACAAAGTTTTGATGTGAACGCTTTCAATCATGCTTCGTGTCGAATCAAGTTTATCGAGGAAACGTGAGTAATAATTTTACATCACTTGATGGCTCTAGCTATACGACTGTTCAATAGGTCCAGTGGCGTGGAACGAACCAAATGTACTCAGCCCCAAGTATATGTGCAACTGTTTTTCGCAAAACTCGGCTCTTCTTGCAAAATACAAATATCACCGTCAGTAAAAATCTAGGCCCATCCTAGCCTGCAGATGCAACTAGTCACAAGTCCACCTTTCTAGCTTGTGTATTGAAACTGGTGTTGCCAGAGAAAGGTTGAATAACATATTTTGAATTACATATGCCATGTAAGTCTCTGTAAGATGAAACACTCTTTTTACGTGATACTAGAAGGTATATTCATCATTATGCATTAGATGAAACCAAGCTTCTGCCAAAGTGTAAGGAGTCTGTACGGACAAAGAAGGCTAAAAAACCCTTGCTTTGTGATTTTCACTATCGCTGAATTTCTGGGGCGAAAGTCTATTAGTTCCTTTCAATGCTATTTCAACGAATAAAACAGTACACTTATGCCTCGTTTTTATTTTACCTCTAATTATTAGTTAGAATACACACATTCCTCGTAATGTGATATTTTCCCTCTCTTCTAGAGAAGTAATGGAATGTGGGCGTTGGCCAAAGATGCGTAAGTTATTAGGTGCCCATTGCATGCAAGCAGTTCGTTTTCATTATACTTTCCATTTACAACCGTTAAGAATTTAAAAATCTATATGAGGAAAGAACCACGAAAATTTTAAATTGTATTCTCCACAAAATATTTCCTGAAAGTCGAAAGTAAAAATCTATATATTATGAAAGATGTATAGTCCCTCTCAAGATCGTTCGCCAGCAATTTTCTGTTTTCTTCTATTTTGGTTGCAAAAAACAGATTGCTTTTGAATTCAGGGCATCGTTTTATGTCTGATTTGATTCGTTTTTCATTGTCTCGTATTTTTACAACTAGTCTCATTTAGATTTAGCACGGTACTTACTTCCGTATCCAAAAAACTCTTAAGTCATACAATATAAACATGCTCCTTGTGAAAAATCGCATCCTTTTTATGTTATCAGATTTATTGAGGTGATGGTGATGCTTTGAGTTTAAACCTCTTTTTAAAAAGCTCTTAGCGGTCAGAGTTCGCTGTTGGTCACTGAATCTCTCTTCAGCCTCCTTCCACCTTTCACAGCCAGCTTGAAGATAAAGACCCACATTTCCTTAAGAAAGTTTGTCGGAGACTTTCCACCAAAAGATATTTCGCCAGGAAATCACGCAAAAATTGCACGCGGTACCGAACCATTGCGATGATAAAATAGAATTGTGCTTTTCATTCTTCGCAAAGGGCGGGGACGAATTATGATTACGTACTTCCCTAAAAAATGCTAGTTATCATAGCAGGATGTGAGACCGGACATCATTGAACTCGGTTGTCTATTGATTATTCCTGGGGGAGTCGTGGCTCATGACATTTGTTTTCTTATCGACGGGTAATCGGCACTTTGTTGAGGAAGGCTGTTTGGACTTAGGCCAGTTGGCAGAAGATGTACCTATGAACTTAAGTTAAGGAAAAAAAGGTCAAAACAGGCATAGAGTCATATTGATCACGAGCATAAATAAATAAAACTTTCTTATGTTCACTGATGTCACTGAATTACAGGTTTGAAAGTTAAAACTTGTCGGTGGAAGTGCCAGGTTCTGTGCTCAATAGTGGCGAGACGAGCGAACTTTGAAGCAACACACGTTCTTTTCAGGAAATGACATAAACGAAAATACTCGTCGTGTCACGAGACGTTTCTTATCTCTATTCCAAGATGTCTGGTGGTTAAAAATGATGCTAGAGCCTCGCTAGATGATGGAGATTGATATGTAAATCGCTCAGAGCACGATTAGTTCAAGCTGAGAGGAAATTTCTTCGCATACCGTCGTTACGTCATGTAGTAGCTCACTCGTGTTAATTTTTTCTAAGATTTGTTGGTCTTTTCAGACTCGTTAATCATGTTGCTTTTAGCCCCCTTTAGCGACAACTTTAATCAACTGAGAAACACTGAATGTGACGTATTAGACGATGATGTTTAATACTATTCACGACATGTTGTGTGTTATAAAAATGCATGCGCTTTTCTTGAAATGGGTTCCACCCGATGAACGGAAACATTTTCTTCTACAGCTTTATGAATGTGCAATAAAATTACACGCAATATCTCAGGCCTGAAAGATTGAAAATGATGGTTTTTTTCTGCCTATTTGTCACCGCATGTATGCAGATTGTAGACCAACGATCTCACAATTTGTTACAAATAAAAACCACTGCGCTTGACAACATCCAAAAGAATAAAACGAAATCCAAAAGAAAAAAGCTAAATGTTTCATTTCACGCTTGAATGCCACTGTTATGACTATTTTTTCCGCCAACTATGGGTCCTGCATTGCATATAGTTTATAATCTCGCGGGCGTCGTAAATTTCGCCTGAAATACGATCGACGGTTCGTCATTTACGGTCCGCAACCATATTTTTATTCATCCGAGTAATAAATTGAACTTGGTTTTACCCAATGGCACACCCATTTAATAATTCAGCTATGACTGAACTGCATAAAAATGGTGACTATGACTCACACAGAATATTATCCGTGGTGGCATTTTCTCATCCCCAGCTTAAACGATTTTAATAAATTTTCGATCTGCGTAAAGGGTGTATTGCTCCATTCTTTTCTTAAATTGAGTAGAAAAACAACACACTTTATATCAGTCAGTGCTCCTAACCGATATCTATTTCAAAATTTAAAAAAAAAACATTTTATGTAGAAAAGGGCAATAATACTCTCAGACACCATTGGCATGAATTTGGATTTATGATGTATGTCTCTTAATTATTGATTAATCGTATTCTGAGATAGATAAATCGATTTAAGCTTCAAGGAAACTCATATACCACGCTGATTTTCCTTGCCTTTTGAAACACATTATGAAATAACAAGTAGGTATATAATAATTGGGACCGGTGTCTGTGTACCGGTGCGAACTACGAACTGAATGCTGAAGGTCTGGAAGTGTAACGTCTCACTGGCCGTGCGGGAAGCGCAAATCTATAACCTCGACTGGAGCTTGGGGCTGGGCTGACAGCGACGTTAATAAGTAAAACCGTGTAGAGTAAGGTTAATTCTGTGTAGTGCTATCGCTACGAAATGTAAGAGGAACCAGTGTAACCACTACAATGCAGCGCTTATCTGCAGAAACCGCGATGTCAAGAGATGGGCCACACCGAAACCATTCGAGCAGTTTGTGCCAATTACAAGTTACTCCGACGTTTTAAGTGCGAGTGACTTGTCATTTTTTTAGTTTCATATCGGGACTTTGGGTAATAATGAAGTTTCGTTTACGAGATATTATAAAGTTTGAAAGACTCGTATGTGTTTATAGAATGTAATAATACTACATATACTATAATCTTGCCATAAGATGCTCGTTCTTTTTATCTTGGGAAAAATAAGTTGAAAAATTACACCATCGGCCATTAGTTAACTTTTCCACTCCATTATTTCTTTCATAAATGTATAAAATGTAGAAGAAAATTGAACTGGAAAATAACTCAGCCATTTCGTTATTTTAAATGACGTTCAAACAATGTTTTTCTCATTTTTGAAATATCAAGTCCATAAATCTGCAATACCTTACGTTCCTCTGGAAATAGCATAAATAATTTCGATTTTAGCGATTCTTGTGATTGGCTAATTGGGAATATTTCCACCTAACAGCCTCGTGCCTCCGCACGCTTCACTTGTTCCCCGTTTTACGAAATCAATTAATCACTTTGCTGAGAGAGAAAACGAAGGCCCATCAGAAGGCCCACCAAAACGAAGGCCCCGCTGGACGCGACACGGAGAAAACAAGGAGAAAATGGCAACTATATCAACCCTGCCGTGTGAGATCCCAAACACGACCATCTGAGACTTTATTTCCACCTGTAAAACAGGCGAGGGGTAGGGGGGGGGGGCAGGTGAATAGAATTTTATTTCGTACTATATTTAACTTTCAGTGAACTAAACATGAGGTCATCCGTATTCTGAAGTTATGCCATGACCTATAACCGAGGTTTCCTTTGATGAAGATCTTATTCCGTCTTACTCTTGCGCTGAAATCGGGTTTTCACTTGCAAGTTGCAATTATACAGAAAGGATTTGTATGTAGCTTCAGAGACAGGGACGAGAGCTTGCAATAAAGCAGAACACTTTAAAGAGATAGCTGTGGTGATCTTAAACTTTATATGTCCTTAATTTGCATTTCTATTGATTCTGTCTGAGCTGCAATAAATATGAACGGACGTAGAAGATTTTTAAGTGAATTGATCGAGATCTGTAAATTCAGTAATTGTTTTATATACGAAACGTACGGTCTTATTGAGAGTTTTAAAGCACATGATAAGGGCCTGGTGAATTAGTCCGTGATCTGAAGCTGTTAAGTTGAAGTCAGGGGACTTTTTATTTTAAAAATAATAATCACTGCACTCAGTGTTCATGAGTTGTTCACGACCAATGGCGAATGTAAGAAGAGTAAGGGTATATTGAAGAGTTATGTCTGCCCAGCGAAGCGCTTTATTGGGACTTTATCCTGTGGTTTATATTTGTAGGTCGGAGAGCGATCGCTTTTGTTTCGAGCCAAACCCGGCACCTCCACCACTATACATTCGACCGGAACTACCTAAAAACTCGAGTGGTACAATGCTTGATTCTAAGCTTAAAGGGTCTTGCATTCTTGTAGACGAGACTGTTTTCTTGGCGCGCCAATACAGGGACTTTACAAAGTTTACATATTTGCGAGAGCAATTAACAGTCTTGATAGTTAATTGGTTATGTTTGAATGAGGAATTGTTAAAGGGCAAGTTGACAAAACTCTATTTATTTTCTTTGTCTTGTGAAATTGTTTGCTTCAGATCAGTTGTTTGGCACGTGAAATTTAGCTTGAGAAATCTAGAGATATCTTTGTTCACAAGTCAACCAAGCTTACCAAGTTATGAAGACAATCGCTTTAAAAAGCTGTTAAGTGGACCAGGAACACGGGAATGGCACTCCCCCTCATTTATGCGCAATCAGCAAGACCAAGAAGACCTTGATTTTATGAGTTTATAATGGTTACCATGGACAATGTTTTATTCATGCGCAATCAGGAAGACCGTAAAGCTACCTCAGGCATCTATTATCAATTATCAGAATGATCACTAACAAAGATCACTATACCAACATAAAAACGAAAGTTATAGTGAGAAGGCCGATTTTGATTCAACGCGATACAATATAATAACGGATTCAGAGGAATCAATGGACAACTAGAAAAACAAAAATTCCAGAGTCAATCACGGTTGTGGGATCAATGCTCTTCTTATGGCGTTAAAAATCCCACATTAGTGATTGCCTCTGGAATGCTAGTTGTCCATTCGTACGAAACAAAATTTAAGTGAGCTAAAACTGAAAATTCGACGATGTCTCAATGCTCATTCATAACCAACTTGAAATAAGCGATCTGGGATGGAAGTCAGATATGTGGGGAATAAAAGGAAGAGTGAAAAGGTCTAGAGTTTGGTTCACTAGGATAGGTCTGGTCTTATACGAGAAAATAAAATGATGCTGAACTAAACTTGGGGGAGGGGGGGGGGGAGTTTAACTTCGATCTCCTTTTATAAACTAGAGTACGTGGTGATGCACGCGTTGATGAGCGAGCATATATATTAGGGTTATAATTGTTTTTTTCAATATTTGCAGCTCTTTCATATGCTTCGCATGCGAAGTATGTGATGGATTCGAATTACATTGTAAAAAATTGTTTCCACACCTAAAACTTCAGCTTCCTTAATAATTGCCTTCACATAACTTACGAACAAAAATAAAGAAGGCTTTGATCTGTTGTCGCATGGCACAATTTTCATTATAAAACTTCCCCACTTTAATCTTTTGGGACTTTCCCAATGTTTCAATATTTTTATTAAAAACATACTAGACCAATTTCATCAAAAAACTATACGGTTCTATTGTGGAACAGTTTGCAGGTTCAGTTAAAATTCCAAGTCGATTGAACTTTCCGTTTGGGCTATAGAGCGTTCACTACCAGACAAAGAAACTTTTTTTTTTTTTAACAGAGAAAGTCCATATGCGTTCTTGACAATAGATATTTTAATACTTCTTTTTTTTTTGGTCCTAGTACTAAAGTAGGGCCATAGATATCTTGATGCTTATCTAGTAGAGAAGTACCACTAGAGAAGTTTAAGATATCCAAGGTGTCGACGCTCCGCTCGCTCGCTCGCTCGAAAATGGATAAATCTCCTTCCAGAGTCGATGGAGTCTTGTGGGATAATAAATCCCTTAAGAGTGCAGTGCTGCCTTCATTTTAATCGTCTCTGAGAACGTATTTCTGCAGTCGTTACAATTTTTGTTTGTTTTTTAAGTGGTTTGGTTGCTTCACTATACCACCCTATGCATCTAAGTTTCTAAACGATCTAAGGAAAAACGGGGGGCGCAGACATGCACTTCTCTAGCGATTCGCCAGCCTCCACTAAGTATAGATAGGTAAATAAATCCAATAATTCCGTGGAAAAGCGATGTTATGATACTAAATTCATGAAGAGCCAAACCGATTAAAAATAAATTGTGCTCGCACTTACCATCCGTGTTGACCGCAGAGACGTAAGTCCAATTATTCCTTCGCACAATGTCTACCATAACTTGTGCTTGATAGTAATCAGATGGCACTACCCGTAGGAAGTAGTGGAATCTGCTCTTATCGCTCAAGTCCTTACTAGTCGTCGAGTAGCCGATTTGGGGGATGCCGAACAGCTGAAGTAGATTCTGCACTTGTATGGCAACTGAGCTGCTTGCGGGGCCGATAACGCCGACGAATGGTGATTTCCTCACGGCTGGAGGTGGAGGAATCGACTCTCTCCTCACCGAACTTAGAAACGACGCTGATGAGTGGCCAGGACCCTCTTCGATCTGGAAGACAGAAAGAAAAACAGGGTTGACGAATCTCTGTAGTCACCCTGGCGGATGTCAGCCAAGGAAAATGCATTTCCTCGCTCAATGAATTACAAAATGAGATCAAAGTTGATTGCTTTCTAAGGAAGTTTTTTCCCTTCCGCTTAAAGGGAGGTAATTTTGATCAAAGAAATCTTGTACTCGACGGTTCGCTGTCGCACATGGGAAGTGGTTATCTCCATTGGTATAACCATGTGAAGTATTGAACCATGAGTCTACTGGGGTGAGATTTAGAAGCCTGATATTTGCTGCGAATCAAACTGAACTTCAATTGAAAATAAAATATTGGATTTGCTTGTACGAGCTAAACAAGTAGCAATCTTAAACTTCCAAGAAGACAATGAAATTGTTGTTCTATTTTCAACTAAGTTGAGTTAGGGCATCCATCAAGAACAGTTCGGAACTGTATTTAATTAACAGAGTTTACGAACGCTCAAATAGTGTTAATACATGGGCAACGACTCTCCATCCCTATACCTACATTCTTGGCATCCAAAGGTTATTTAAAACACTGTTGTAAATTTCGGTTTAAAAGTCGGGTGAATTTGATGACTGCATTACTTAGAAACGATTGTGGTGTTCCGTACAACGCCGATTTTTTGTTAATGAGCAATAATAATCGAACTTGAAAATAGCTGGAGATGTTCGAGGAACCGTACACTGGACCAAAAACCTAATTTTAAAGCAGTATTTTGCTGTTACAGCTCCTTATTATTTAAGTGCAGTTTTTATCAAATTATGCCTGCATTACAGTCATGTTTTATCGTTTTGGTAAATGTAATCGACTTGGTGGTCTATGGAAGACGTTATATTCGAAATCATTTTATCCTGTTTATTTATTATTATGTTCTATTCGATGGAAAAATGAAAATCAATTCAAACTCGAGAACACCGATTGTGAAATTTTGATTTACAAGGCAAATATGAAGGATTCATGATCGACGGTGTATCATGAATGAAGGTAGGGGTGAAACGAAGTATTGTTCGAACCAAAAATGATAGGTGACAAGTGAGAACTAAGCCAGCTACTAACAACTGAACAACTGTTGTATTCTTAGTCTTCTCTTCATATACTAGGGCAGTGGTCGGCAAAGTGCGGCTCCGGAGCCGCATGCGGCTCTTTGGCCACTTAAGTGCGGCTCTGGCACAAATAT
>QKMV01000104.1:0-31853 GCA_003287335.1 Lednia tumana
TGTTGAAAGATTGTTTTTACAAAATGGATTTGAAAACTACAAAGTTTGATGCTAAGAAGTTAAAGTTGAATGCTACGCCTAACTGTTAATCAGTATTTTGAAGTGCTAAGATTAGCATCTTAAATCTAGATTTAAAAAAATGTAATATCTAATTTCCATGCCCAGGCGATTTTTTTTTATAAGTCTCCATCGTGGGGTATTTTTTTAAAAACACTTTATTTACAAAAACCAACAACATATAATATTATTTTAACAAAATTTACACGTTGTACCTTTCTTCTGGTGAGAGATTACCAGAAGAATTGAATGCACATGGCTATAAAGGTTTGTGGTAAAACCTGTGGTAAAACATACTTTTGCAAAATAATGCATTGTTTCACGCGTATGAAAACACGCACTCACGCATACAGTTTCATGCAAACTCAATAAAACGATTGGCTTCAATCAACTAATCGAATAACTCCGTTGAACAAGATGGTTTAAATCCAATTCAACACAAGAAAATGTCAGTGAAGCCATTTCCCAACTTAACCCTTCTGACAACCAATCCACCGTCACCTTCTCAACAAAAGTGACCAATTCACCAAACTTCAGTCCATAAAATTAAACCCCATATATTCAGCGTAGTAAGAACAGTCTTGAATCATTGCACTAATTCACCGCCTGGCAAGTCCAGCATTGTGGAGGATGGAATACACTTTCGACCTGGGGATCTTCTCAGCTTCCCTCTCGAACACCTGCATCTCCTCGTTGGTGAACCAGCTCTCCTTGGCCAGGGCGGAAACGATGCGGGGATTCTTGTAGAAGGGGTTGAGCAGCTCGGCAGGCAGCCTCGACTCGTCTTCGGCGTTCTGGACGACGGCGCGGTGGGCCAGAGGCCGCGACCGCTGCTGCTGGATGGACATTGGGATGATGGCGTGTTGCTGGAATGGAGGCGGTTGAATCTCGTACGAGAGGCCGGACGAGGGGAAGAATTGGGCGCTCGCGGCGCCGATGGCCAGCACGAAGAGGGCGAGAGTAGTCTTCATTTTCGGTTCGTTGGTTCTGGAACAGGATGTCGCAGAAAAGTTAGTTGACATAGTATGAAAAACGAGAAAAACGTTGTCCTATAGTTGTATTGTTTAGAGTCGAAGCGTGAGTCTGTCAATTGGGAAGACAAAAATATTTTCACGGGTGTGCTAAAACCATAATACACCCATGTTTCTATCTATACGTCTATATCTTGAAATTATTGCACTGGACATGCAGCTTAGCATTGAAGACATTCTCAAAAGTGTCTCAGGTTCGAAGGGAGTAAAGTTCACGTGAAATTTACACTACCCTAACTTCGGGGTGAGTAAATTTCGGGCGAATTTGATGTAAACGCGAAACAGCATTTTAAATGAAAAATAACCAGTTACATTATAATTACAAAATGGTAATTTCTCCTGATTTTAGGGTAGACAGTGTCTGCCTTGTCTCCCATGACGATTTGCCACTGACTGTTAGTAGGGTATGTTAAACTGAAACTGTATGGAGTTTCAATTAGTATAGAATACTTATCTTAGTGAATTTGTTTCGGGAAGACCGCACTTGCTCTAAACCTACATGCAGCTCTACTGGAGGGGTCAGGAATGGGAAAGGGAAATGGGAGGGAGCTAGTGAGGAGACAGAAAACCATTAGTAGGATAGCCTGTCACCAGGATCACATCTGGGACCTCCCGATTGCTGAGCTAACTGCTCGGCTACAGTTAAAGCAACTAAGAGTTCAGTTCATTAGGATAAAAGCAGCAATTTATTTCCAACACGGCAGTAGTGAAGGATTCGGGTTCAAGTCCTGGTTTAGGTGAACATTTTAGTTTCGCTCAAAATGCTAACAGAAGTATATTTAAATGTGTAGTTCACAGTGGTTCAAAGCTCACATATCTCACACCTTTATCATGTGCAATAAAATTCCATAGTTCTAAAACTTATCTGTAAGACAATAATAAACCAAGTCCGTGAGTGATTTGTTTGTATCCGCCGACACATTTAAATTGCATTCCCGCCCAAGATACACGTTTATAGATCATACGTGGGTAACAATTTAATTTACCTCTTGTGAAGTAAAAATAATCTAATTTGATCGGCCTTCGCTTCACATGTGAAGGGCAGCTACTTACAAAAAACTAGTGTCTCAAAATGTTTCAAACGTCACATTGTTCTTACTGCAACGCAAATCCCCAGAGAATCTAGCAAGCACTGGCATGGTGGAATAATAAGATACAGTGTTATACATCTTCTTGCGAGTCTGATAATCGCGAAGTCAGCTCGCTGTCAAGGCCCAGCCTCTCACTTGGTCCACGCCAAGGTTAATAGCATGCAGCAAACAATGTGGTAATTATTGTCAGCTGTGCGTAAGCGCAAGAAGAAGGATAACACCTTTGTCGATTAGCGTTGTGTTTGGCTTGGAGAGACAACGGCGCCAGGAAGTATCTCGCATTTCCTAGCCGGATGTTGAGGAAATGAACGACGAAAATCTTGTTGTGTGTTATCCGAAAAAAGGAGAAATGTTGGAGGGTGGTTGTGTTTTGGATGGTGTTGTGTTGGTACACCTCTACAACCTATGCCGATGGAGCTAATTTAGTTATTTGTTCAAGCTTTTGGTTTTTAGATCTTGTCTTATACTAATACACATATAGACTAATACACTTTACTAATTCGTTTTTGAACAAGACTTTTTGAAGTCGATTGGATAGTTTTGCAACAATTGATCGTTGGTACGCTCGTGAGATGTGATTGCATTCAGATTGGAGTAAAGCAAGCTACCCAAGACTTTTTAAATATATTTTTATGATTTGATACTTTTGGACCAGTTGCCCCTTGGTAAGCCATTTGGTACCTAAATCCAATTGAAAACTAGATCTTGTGCATATTTTCTCTCATTGGCGCGACGAACTGGCAGGTTCATAGTCCCGATTGTGGCGCAAGCGGCACTTTCGATGATTTAAGCTTCAAAGAAAGTTCATCTATAAAGTGTATTTATAGCCGTGCACGATATCCCAGGTTAATTACAAGAAAGTTATGCAATCAATGCCAATTATTTACGGTTGTATTTTGTTGTTATAGAAGAACATACACCATGAATTAATGAATCAATTCCATTAGCTACATTGTTCTTCAACGAATTAAAACATGGAGTTTGAATGTCTTGCATTAATCAGTTTCGGATGCATTATTAATCGTATTAAAATTAAGCTATTATAAGATAATGCGTCACGATTTATATTAAAAGTTGCAGAAATCTCCAGAGATCGTATAGATTGCTTACAAAGTAAGGTTTTTAATATTTCGAAATGATATTACACCACCAAAAATCAAAAGGAATCATTGATACCGACACCAAAGCAAGTAAATCTCTAAAACAAGTTGACAACACTATATTTTCTTATCATTAGTTCATTTGGAATTGACACTAAAACAAGCAGTCACTGTGGTACGGACCAAAATCTACAGAATACCGCCATATGTCCAAAAGTATTACCAAAACTGATACCAAACCACACTCGTGTGTACCACGCATTGATCTCATCTTACTCCAAGCCAATGCGGTTCACTTTATCCCACAAAACAGAACAAACCATCTGCACTCACCTTTCAAACTAACAATTCAGCACGTAAATGTGTTCACGAGTCACTTGCGATATCGAATCACTACCAGTCGATCACTGAATTGTCTTCTCAGCAAGTGGAGTACTTTTATATGACAGTGAGGCTCGGTGATGCTAAGCCCATGCCGGCGGAGAACCTCCCTCTACGACTGATGTTCACCTTGAATTGCAAAACAGAGTCAAGGGTAAGTTTCCGAGTAAGCTGACGCACTCACGCCGAGCGACGTCGCGATTTGGGAGCGACATCCTTGGATAGTTGGGCAAATATACCTACGTGGACATCATCTGTAATGCGATCATTGTGTAACATGATCCAACGCATTACTACATTACAGCTAGGAAAGAGGTGTTACTGGAATGGAGTGGCGATTTTTATACTTTACTGATGACAAATGTGAAAGTGTATACTTGGTTGTAGATCATGATCTGCAGTGTTCGGGATGGTGGGAAGCGTGAATTCAGTTTCAAGAGGATGGCATCTGGCTATTGTAACCTAAAATTTTACTATCGATTCATCATTTGGCTGCCGTTGCAGCATAGAATAATTTTAAACGATTTGATTTAACCACGGAAATTGATTCAGCGGTAGCAAGGATACTGTCAATAATTGTGGTCCAGATAAGAAGTAGCATCAGGAAGTAGTTTTGTTAGAAATTCGTTCGATTTTTTTTGTGAAATAGTTGTTTAATTAATTGAGCCAATCGAAGAAAAGGCTGCTCTGCAGAACATTGCGTCCGAGCAAGGACTTGATTTTCTTTAAAACGCGTCACAAGCCCTATTATTGGTTGATTAATAACTATGAATCATAACTTAAATCTATCCAAATGCATTCGGCAGAATCGATCACAAATGGCGATTCAGGTCAATATCGCTCGACGCCTGCGGTATTTTAATTTAATTATTTTAGCAAGGAAGCCAGCGTCTTGAAACATAGAAAGAACGGAACTAACCTTCAAAGGTCTCTGAAACTGTCCTCGAATCGCGGAGGACGTCCCGACATTTTTATTTCAATTCCTGGTTACGTAATGTGCGGTAACTTAACTTTGAGCTGAAACCGAAAGTAGTTGTCTCCGCTGTTATCCAACAAGACGTAATGTGTCGGGATAATATGATCGGCTGAATGTCGTACCCTTGATATACATGCACGTACGCGTAACACGAGTTAATGGCTTGCATTCATTTAAACGGTGATCTGAGCGGTTTGAGCTTGAAATTATTGATTAATTAAAACCTAGCTACATATATAAGCAAGAGAATTCATAGAGAGGTTTCCATTTATGTACCTACTTTTATCGGTAGCCTTAGACTGTGGCTGGGGCGTGAGCGGTAAGGGAACGGGTCGGGGTGGCGGGGGTAGTTGTTGATGGTATAGACTATAGTGGGTCACTGAAGATTTATGGGGCTGTAACTCTCTAAAATTAAATTTTCACGTGGACTTGAATGCATGATAGTATTCTAAAATTCCGAAAACTATGGTGGAAATTCTATGAATGCATTTACGATTTCGGTCAGCGCGCTCGGCGACGCGATCGACGCGAGAATAGCACAGAATATGCGTAAAATGCGGCACATCTCTTCGGTAACGACCTAACTGTGGCTTAAATAAGCTGCCTCTTACAGCGCCAAATTTTTTATTGAACTTATAAGAAAGATGAACGAACATGCCATCAATCTACAATATTTTTAGACCAAAATTGAGTCTAGGTGCTAAGGGTATAAACATTCCCTGTGTGATTTCTTAGGGGAGATTTCGAGTTGAGTATCCCGGGTGTAAAATTTCATGTTTGACCATGTTTCCTCTGGCTTGTGTGGGAACAAAACATTTTTTGAGGTTAAATTCATAACATAGTTCCGTTTAAAGTTACATGTTTTAGTTTAGGGCGCTCGAGACCATTTACTTGTGAGCTGGCAGCAGGCTGAGAGACCAAACATATCGTAATGTCTAAGTATCTATCACCTAGCAATTAAATAATTGAACAATTATGATATCATTTATAGCCTGACATTTGGGACGAGGACTCGAACCCTGAACCTCCAGATATGGTTGCGACATGAGTCAGTAAACTAATCGTTTCATTGGTCTCATGCTGAAAGAACTTGTTATCAGCTAGTGAATTATCTTTTGAACGTATACTAATAATTCATGAATGTATATCGATGATAAGAGACACCGTCACAAGGAGTTCTATTTAAAATTAGTCCCAGGGATGGAGAAATACTTCGACAATGTGTGGCAGTAGTACAATTCTGATCCACACCTGATATTTTTTAAGTCAGCTGTTATTTTCTGTCGATATAGTAATGAGAGAATGTAGAACAGTTAAAGTGCGATACCACTCAGTCAATGAATTAAAATAATTTTCAATGGGCACAGTATGAAACATTATTTTTCTTAAGGCAAATGAAAACTCCAAGAACGGATTGATCAAATTTAGAGCCATTGGGAAAGAGTGGTCCTACTGTGGGTGAAAAAGGTTCATTTTTCCTAACCATCGAAGAAGAACGTTAACTTCTCGTTCCTTCAAGCACATAAATGTGGACACCTACATTTATGAGTGTGTTATTCTCGTAGCAATCAGACGTCCTAAATATTGTTATCTCAATCGTGCATTGAAATCACCCACGTGCTTCTATAATCGACCCTGGGATAGTAATCGTCATTATTTCATCGACAGGCAGGCAGCAATTATATATGAGTGATACGTTCATTGTCTTTACAAGAAATGCGTTTGTAGCCTAGATATTATGATAATCGGCTTGACTTTTTCCAAAATCCTTCAAATCTCAATATAGGTACATTATCTACTGGCAATGAAACGTATAATTTTTACAACTATCTGTTACGTGCTAGAACTAACGCACACCACACAAGTGTTACGCTCATTACACATGACGTGTAAGATTTATAGTTATTTGCACGAAAATGGTAGTAGAGTTTAGTGCATTCGTTGCCAATTATTTTGAAAATTATGTCTTACGTCTAGTGATCCATTTGGTGGCAATCAGACCATGCTGAAATTTCGTTATAAGTATATATTCTGTTAGTATTTAGTGCACAGGGTTGGCAGGCATTCGTTTATCGTATATGTGGTGCGTGGCTGTAATTTAGTTTTCAGCCTGGCAAAGACCAGAAAATCGTGAAAAACTAGATACTGTTTCGCATCGATACTTTCCAAGCAGAGTGGTACGAATTCCATCATGTTTCCACATCATTTCAATATATTACAAGCTTTCAATCTCGAGATGTTCTCAAATACAAGTATTTCAACTTGTTTTCCAAAACACTTTACTTCTACCCGGAATGGAATAGAAAGCTGTTGACTTCGTCGTTTGACGTCAATATGTTTTGCTGTAGGTTCGTTAAAACCTGGACATAGCAATGCGTAAGTAAGCGAAGTTCATGCCAAATTATTCCCAGTTCGAACCAGTATATACATACATATTACGTGGTGTTACACAAAGTCGTAAAAAGTAATTCGGTATGCAGAACTGACCTGCCCGATTCGAAATGCATTTGCGTGCGATTTGTTTTGTTACCGTAGAGTTTGTTGGAATGCAACAGATTGGGTCACTTTTTAACACTAATGTGCAGCCAAGATTTATTTTATTGCCTCCAGTTAATTTACTTTCATTTTAAAGCTTTACATGAATTAATAGACCCCGAATGAAGTCCGGTTTTTTAGTGTTCCGTTATTTCCACAACAACTACCATAGGATTGAATACAGGCTAGTTACCAGTTACAGGAATACAGCCAGAGGTTTTGATGTGTTGTTACACAGGGTATCCCAAAACTACTAAGGCGCTATCATCTCTCAACAATCCAACGTGATTCCCTACCCAGATCAGGGCACACAAAAAAAGTCCGAAATCAGAATTCAGAACCACTTTCTGGATGAGAGTGGAAGCCGTTGTTTATCCAAAGATTAACCAGACTGAACCTAAATGATCCATCAAATGAAACGCTCCGTTAACCTCACAATTAACATAAATGTTCTGCGTTGATCGCCTTGTCGTGAACAAACGAAATATGTGGATGCAAGTGATGCGGTATGGAGATCTCCCCATCTGTACTTCCCATATCCTTCTTCATCTGATCCTGACCTTTCTTGGCATGGTCTCAAATAAGGATCGCGTTTCAAAGCGACATTTTTCACTGGCATTCAGCAGTCACCTGTATTGGTATCCATCATCTCGACCTCGATCTTGTTTCTAGGGACCTTGGGGTCAGCTAATTGCATCTAGTCAGTCAGCCAGTCAGTCAGTCAGCCAGTCGGCAGTACTGAGCAGTGTTGAGGGAAAGTGGGAGACTTGGTCAGGTTTATTATTGCTTCGGCCGGGGCTCGAACCCGAGTTCTCTTGCACAGTGAAAGTGAAGGCTAGAACGTTTTACATCGCGCAGCCTAAAACGTTCGATCATAAATACTTTCTCCGTGATTATTAGCAAAAATATCACGTTTGGTCATTGCCATTGAATAATATTCAGGATGGTTGATTTTTAACCTGAGGTAGCACAAATATTTAATGTTTAGGTGACAACGTTCTAGCACCGTTCTTCCACTCTTTCCTGGTAGGTTCATCGTCACCCTCAGTATTCATCAACGACAATGGACCAGTGTCACAGTGCTACAGGGCCAGTTGTCAGTAAAGTTCGCTGTTGAGCACCATGCAATAAAAAAATCTCGATTTTTTAGGTAATTTTGAAACTATCGTAACGGTGATCTTAGCTGATATCCCGAAAGCGCCGCTAGGCTAACTTCGGGAAATGCAAGCGATCTTGTTTAACTTTAGCTGGTTTGACCTTACTTAAAATACCAATGCCAAACCAATCAGATATGATGTCTTCACCAGAAATTTCTTTCATCACACAGAATGCGCGTAACACTGACATTCCATCGTTTTTTTGCACTTACTAGCACATATGAAAACTACTTTTGGGACCGTTTACCTCCACGTGAGCTTTTTCAACGAGACACATTGCATTGAAGGAAAATAAACAGATTTTAACTAAAAAATAAACAGAAAAATATACTTAAACAGATAATAAACAAATTTTAGATTTTAGCTATTTAATAAACGATCGATCGGTGTGACTGGGACAAAAGCCCAACAACACAATCCTCATACACTAATATACAACTTCACGGACTAATGAACCACAGAAAGACTCGACGATTTCAAATACTCACAGCATAGTCCAAACACCATCTTCACTCGCCAACAAAATGTATTATTCTTCAAGACAGCAGCAAGCAGTTGGTCACTGTGTTTCTTACACTGCTAGTCTGGTGTTATCTCACCCTGACTATTACCGATCTGATACTAGCGTGGTACCTACTGCCAGCTGATAGCTCTACAGCTCGGAAACACTCTCACCTCCTTCCTCCGTCTCATCCGCGGGCTTTTCACCTCTCTTACTATCTGCATTTTTCCAGCGTTGGTGACTTCTCCATTCCCCTGTCATGCCAAACGCCAGGGATGTACAACAGTCCATTCTCATGACTGACCGTTCACGTTGTAATGTCGACTTGAGTGTAGCCATCTTGGAGCGCCTTGAAACAAACGATTTGTGGAGAGATTCACGAATTGTCGTTCGAGTACTAGTCGTGCGTCCAAGTTTCCACGCTATCAAGAAGCTCGCTATATAGAATCATCTATGTTTTTGTTCTGTCTGTATGTTGTATGCAACTGTTCCAGAATACATTGAACCAGATAGTCTTGATTCTAGAACAAAACTAACTATGAACTAAAACAATTGTGTCAAAAAGCTAGGAAATAAACCACAAAATCAAGTGGTATTGGTGTATTTGGTATCTGTTTGACTAAGTCCTGGATGTAATGTCACAGTAGCATAGCATAAGCCAAGCTTTACTAACTGAAATGTGCAAGTAGTCTGTTGCCTTTCTCTCTCTCATCATCTCCAGCGACACGATGCCATCCTTGTCCCACAATTAAATAACTTAAGGTACCCGAATTACTTCATCGCCGTAGCGGTGGCAATTGCAAGTCATACTGCCAAGTAATTAACGCGACTAAAAACCGCCTTGCTTGCCAGCCAGAGTGTTTGTTTGCATTTGCACTCAGCGTTGGCGCCTCGCAAACGTTTTTGTGATCTAACAATCACGTCTTATGCTTGTTTTATGTTTATATTTGCCGAAGCTGTTAGGCACCATCGACGTGTCGAAATTGTAATCGATCTATCCACTTTATTCTTTGATGTATAAATATGAGAATGGTCGAGAGACTTGAAATTGCATTGATAGCCGTAACGGCGATGTAATCGATGCAGCACTCGCTTCGAAATTGACAACCACATTTTAACACATTAATCAAATAGTTGCAAAACTTTTTCTGAAAATTGGAGAGGCCATATGATGGCGCTTAATTGTCACTAGACGCAAGTCCCAATCTGTCCATGAGACATATGTAAATGTGACGAAATGTTTGAAAGAATTTTACAACCGATGCGACGTTGGTATATTTTTTCCCCCATTAGGTGCGCAATTTACAGGTGTATTCCTGGCTAATCTGTAGATTAGTTAGGAGGTAATCTTTTAATATGAAATTAATGAACAGTGAACGGTGAGCGGAGAAAGAGCTGAGATTGTGCAATGCAATGGTAAAAGGCCAGTGGTGCCAGTGGCATCTAGAAAGGCTTGGCGCCAGTTATATAGTTGAATCTAGCTTGTGCATGTGGATATACACTGACACAGCGTACAATGCCGAAATATTTCATTCGCTTGGGCACGTGCCAGAAGAAACTGCCATTTGCGCGGCCGTTTTGTTAGGCTCGTAATTTACTGCAAGTCGCAGCGAATTGCGGCAGACTTTCAGTTGCATATTTGTATCCAATGGCAACTCGTTTTTTTTGTTGTTAATTTTAAATTATTCTTCCAAGCAATAATAAAACATAAATAGGTACGTCTAATAAAATTTAGGACTCTAAAATACAATACAATATATTCCAATTCAACGCATTCAATCAGAGTAACTACCACGTGCAAATTGTATTGCATACGTTTTCGCGTGCACGTAGTCAAAAATTTCTCATGTACGTATAAACTATAAAGTGAACTGGTTTCTATCTTAGATGAGAATTAACTTGATTACGAACGTATCGATCGCCCGTTGCCGCAGTTCAAAAAGTAATTACAGACCATAAACTGATTTATTGTCTGTCATTACAGGGTCTAATTTTCCTCCCAATTCATTGTCAATAATGAAACGGCAGTGGTAATAAATCCGTCCGGCCTGAGGGTCAGTCTTCGACACCTACAGTCACAAATCTAACGTCCGTTTCCCTTGACCACGGTAGTTACCAGTTCGGGCCGGCAGCAATGCGGCGATCGATTCAGCCAGCCCATCGTTACCCATAACGTTACTTTCACTCACCATCAGCTCTCAGGTGCACGCCGGAAGGGCCACGGGCGCAATTTCTTTTTGTACCTTACTTATCCTATACGAGCATGCATTGCAGATACGCTGGTCGCTACCAAGTGATTGGTCTCGCACTCATTAAATTGACACTGCATACCAATTAAAAATGACGAGTCCGAGGAAATTGTTGCAACTTGCCAAGTGTCACGTGATAATTTTCGTTCTTTGTTGTGTTCGGCTTGAAATGAAAACACACGCACTTTTCCCCTTTTTTCCTACGATGCATTTCAAGCGATCTATGTAAGGTAAAAAAATGCCTTTTATTTAGTGGCTCAAAATCGTTGATTTTGCCTCTGACGTCATTTTATTACAGAGATAAGCGGTTGCCCGGGTTTGATATCGAGATATGCTTCTGTTGGTACGAATGGGTATCACGTAGGCGTGAACGTCAAATCTGACATCAGTGTGCGTTTTCAGCAGCATTAAAAAATCTGATTTTTTTAAGGGCCATTTTCACAACTTTTCTTAACCTTGAGTGAAAAAGTAACTCTCAAAAACAAAATTAATTCTACACGTGTGGTTGGTAGTTGCAATTGCGATAAAAATTTAACCCTAGGAATAGGGTTTAACGTAGAGTTAAGGAAAGTTGTAAAACTGACCCTAGGTAACAAAACTGAGCCAAATGATAACACCAAATAATAGTAAAAGTACATTTGTGATCCAGAAACAATTACCTGTCCGTAAATGGTAAGCAAAATGCAATCTGGACTTCTGGAGTCGTACCTGGTTTCCTGTTTTGCTCTGATTTAGTCGGTTAAGACGCTAAACAGGTCCGAATTGCGTCTTGTGGAAGCTTTTTGCGTTATCATTATATTAATAATGTTTGCTGTTTTAAACAAAACAAGACACTATAGTGAGTGTCATTCTAGTTCGAATTCAATAAAACCATAATCAAGCTCATTAGGGCAGGGAGAGCGCGTTTAACCCGTGCCTCAACCGGAATTGGTCCTGATCTTCATTCCACAGTGATCAGCTTGGAGTGTATTGTGGTTTTAAGCCACAATTTCCAAAAACATTCGTGGCACTTATGCCGAGATAATTTCCCTACTAGGCCCGGATTCATACAGCTGGGTTTTGTGACCGCTGCGAAATAATTGTTAAAGTTAGGGGCTTTTGTGGAAACCGAAACCACGCTATGTGGATACGGGAAAAGGACGTTTATCAGGTTTGCTGTGGAGAGGCACAAAGTTTTCAACTACGAAGCCTTTTTTTAACACCGTTCCAGGCCAACCTTATATGTAGCGGTCATCTTCCTTGAGCTCAAAGTACATTACAGTGATTGGAAATCGGATATTTAATTCTAAATTTCCAAAAACCACTGAAATACCTAACTATGACACTTACCAAACCCATCTGAACTAAAAAAGCTCTAAATTAGAAACTGACTTCAATTTGAGTTGATTGTAAAAATGGCAGTGGTTATCTTCAGGCAACCTATAAACCCTCCTTGATCCGGGCCCAGAGAAGCAGGCCGTTTGCTCCCCCAACTTTGCAACAAAACACAACTGTTACACAATCATTCCTAGCGCAACGTTTCGTTCGTGTACAATACAAAGTATTACATCGGTCCATAAACAGACACCATTAGCCTTCGCTTCATTAATCGATCCTCCCCAGTCCATCTTCGTCAACATTGCTCGCTCAATTAGCACCTAATCTGCTCAATTGAACGCAGCTCAGTGCGTTTCGTAACCGCTAACGATACCGATCATAAATGAGTTAATGTCACCTCGTTACACGGACGGCGGTTAGCGTGCTCTTACGCGCGGACGAGCGAGGTGTTATTATGTCAGGGCATTCCTCGGAGTTCGTCACGCGTACGATTCGCTTTCCCAGCTGCGACGTGACGTGGCCGTGTTCCCGCGCACGCGCCACTGGACGTGCGGCCAGCAGGTCATCAGGAGGCTCTTCGTGCTGGTACTGGTAGATAGAGCAGGCACCGTGGACTCGGGGGGGCGATTGTGTACAATTTTACACCCAGGTGTCACTCGTTAGCTACCGAAAAGCCGTGTTAGATCACGTTAAATTGTCGAGTGCACTCGTTCTGCGGGTAAATGTCGAGTGACATCCTCTGCGACAATTTTACGCAGTCGCGTCCCGCCAATGATTTGTTTGAATTAGACCTTCATTTAGTTTGAAAGCTATTTCCTTTAGAATATAATTTACAGTTTTCTTAATGATAAGGGGCTACGAACTTAAAGCCTTTTACACGGCTAGTTTGAACGCGAAGAATGTTAATATCACTTCAAAATGTCTGCCCGCTCGAGGAATCGAACCCGACAATACGCCAATCCGTTAG
Source organism: Lednia tumana (assembly GCA_003287335.1). NCBI lineage: Eukaryota > Metazoa > Arthropoda > Insecta > Plecoptera > Nemouridae > Lednia > Lednia tumana. The sequence goes on from QKMV01000104.1 coordinate 13,364, forward strand.
AAGAACAAAGTCATCGCTATGGTAACAATCAATCAGGTTGTTTCAGTTTTCTTAATGTTATCTATTCCCAAGATTTACTCTGAAAATTATCTGTATTCTTATCAGCTTTCATTTCTTTTATTCCAAAAACGGCCGAAACAAATATTGATGATTAGTGCGTAGCGACCTACTGATTGACAACTGGCCCAGTCGTACTAGTCTATCAGCATCGATGAATTATAGGGTGATGATGAGGGTTTAGATGAATCTAGCAGGGAAGAAGAGAAACCCGGTGCTGGCGAGTAGCCTCCATTCGATATGCATCAGGCGGACCACCACTTAACGTCCCTTAAGAAGGACGATACAACGCACACAGCATGATGCCTCTCCTAATCCGTGCCTATCGAGAGGTTGATGGCAGGGGGAGTGAAGCTGCTGTCTTAGTTGCAAACCATACAATCTGTCTTCCGAAAAGAACTAGTTCTTGGGATGAATGGTCACCTATCCAACCTCTGACCCAGTGCAATGATGATAAAGTTCGGAGATGTCACGAGAACCAATGTATCCAACACGCCAAACTGTTCGGCAAAAGAGCAACAGATGGTTACCATTGCCAGATACGATTAAAATGGTGGCTAAATGCTTTTCTCATGGGACTGCGTTTTCGTAAAGCCTTTTTTTACCCTGGAAAATCTATTTTTCAACCGCGTTTCTGGTTCAGTTTCCAAGCACCTGGAAGTGGTGCTGCTCTAGCCTGTTGGCGATATTTGTAAGTTCAGGAACCAATGGTTAGATTCCGTGTAGTAATTTAGTATTCTTTGTGAATTGTTTACTTTGAATTCTGCAAAGCTCGGCGGATCCAAAATGTTAACGAATTCTGACTCAACCGTTCAAGACCTTTGGTAGTAATTGAGAGGGTTGAGAATGAAATTTTAACTTAGGTTTTCCTGCAGCGCTTTTTTTCTGCAGCGCTTGGCCAATAAAGCCAAAATGTGCGCTCAAACATGATGAGTAATGACAAGGAATAAACTTTTAAAGCCAAATACATGGCTATTTATAATTTTAGTATTCTTAAAAAAATGATGAGTGATGGTGATTTTTGCCACACTCGAATAATAAATCATAAGCGAGGGAAAACAAAATTGTAAAAACGGCTTGCAGAGGAACTTAAGTTACAATTTAATCTGCAACTCTCTCGATTAATATCCCAGGCTATCTTGAACGGGTTGTGACAAAATTTGGTCAGCGGAAGATTTTCGCTGCAGGTCGCAAGGTTACAGTATAGGCGCCATGTCGAGGTCACATCGAGGTACCTCGAACCTTGAAAGAAAAGAATGCAGAAATCACCGCCCTGAATTTGAGTGATCCGCCACCTTCCTGGCAGTGTGACTTGAAGGCTAAAAGAATTTTGTCGTCGGTCAAAAGTGTGCTGCAGCTGAAGACCTGAGTCCTCATGTTCGGGTCTTGAGCACTTTTATCACACAACGTCTAGTGAAATTAGCGTCACCTTTATCCCTCGTGATTACCCAAATCCATCGTGGCTCTAGCGGCTTCTTAATGTTTTCATGGTTACCGTTAAGTACACAAGTACGGATAGAATAGTCAATGCAGGTACGGCCTCAACCAAGCCGCGGGATTAAGGCTAAGAACCAAATGTATTGTCAAGTACGTCATCGACTCAGGTTCACTTTTGTGACCGGCTCAAATGGATTACAATTTCAATCACCAACATCAACTTCACACTGAGAGAAAAATCTCCACTTATTTGAAAATAAAATAACATTGTCTGTACTCTTTATTGAAGTCGTCAAATTATTTTCTCTTAATTTTTTATTGGTTCAGCGTCGGGTCCAACGCATACGAGTGTGTTTGCTATTGATTTAATTTGTGGTTCAGAACCTCAAGAGCCTCCCTAGAGACCGTAAAGGCTTCCCTAGGCCGTACAGTAACGTCCTCTCTAACCGCAAGATGATGTTTGTATGCTACAAAATATTGGTTTAGGGCCAGAGTCCCGGGCATATGGTCCCATGGACGGCCGGACCTGCCATAAATCAGCATTGCACGCAATCTCGCTGGTATCATTTATGTACCGTTTCAGAAATAGTTGTGAAAATATCACTCGTTTCATTCGAGAACGATTGATTTCCATTTCCCCTATAAATTCCCACTTCATTGTTTAAACTAATAGAACGGAAGTGTAAGTTGGATGAAAATATGTTTAACTATCTTACTTCGCGTGAAATTCAAGAGACAAAATAATACGTAGTTTTCACGAGAATGTCGGAAACTTGCATCCTGCCGTTTGTACCAAATATCTTATTAGCATTTTAAGATATTTTTAAATATCTGAATATTTTTAAATTCATACATTAATGCGTAGTTTTCCAGAGAATTTCGAAAACTTGCATCCTTGTTTGTTTATACTTCTTTCGATTTCAATGCGTCGAGAAACTGTGCTGCTACCTTCCCGCAAATCTGCAAACCATTGCGAAGAAAAGGAGAAACTTCTTACCTCTAATGCCGCGAACATAGACTTCTTTCTCATCACATAAGTACTTCTGTTGCATAAATGGGCGGCGTAGGCACATTTCGAATGGGGAAATAAAATCTCTCGTGTGCAATGATTGAATGCGTCCACTTTTATGGAACATGGTAGTTTCTTGTTGCAGTTTATTTTCTATACAATCATTTATCGTAAATGAAGCCATATAAACATATTCTCGCTGGGATACTTGTTCTCTGTGTTTGCTCTGTTTGCTCTGTCTTAAGCCATCAACAAGGTTTATATTACAATCTTGTTTTAATAGCATGATACTTCCTAAGATACCACTTGTTACGCATTGTGTTCATTGTTGACAAGCAAACTCTGTTCTCTGTACATAACAAACGTGTATTTGTACGTGAGATTTCTTGTGTGTTTTACTAAGCACTCACATTTTTAGAAATATTACCAGAGCTCAAAATTTCTTATTGAAGACTGTAATTTTATTTTTATTTTTCGGGAAGACTACACAAGCTCCAAAGCTACATTGCAACTTGACTGAAGTGATCGTTAATAGGAAAGGGTTATAGGGAGCCAGACTTCCGTCCACAGGGGTTCGAATCTGAAACAAACCCGACATTTTTGAAGTGAAAATAATATTCATCATTCCTTTCTTCGAACAAAATCCTGTGATTTATTATCAACCCGCTGCTTTGTTTGATAATCCATTTTCTTGTTGCTATGTAAAAGGCACCAACGTCTTGTGTTAGTTTTTGCGACGGCTTACGATGCACCTCGGATTAGAAAGGTCCCTCGAGACGAGTGCCGTAGCCGGGCACGACATGCGTAGGCCCCCGTGAAAAACCTCTACGCAAACACAATAACATCATCTTGTCGTCCACGCTGTGATCGAGGTGCGGTTTGTCCAGTCCACTTCGCTATTGATGAAATGATTACGAAATAATGTTAAATGAGAGCACAGATTTCAAGTGGCGATAAGGTATCGAGTAGGACTCGAGTTAGGCGAGGTTAGTTTGTGAGGTACAAAATGCCAACAAGAGTTGTCGCAGTTAATCACAGTTTTGACAGTATGAGGACGAGATCGTAAACGATATTATTATTTTTGCAAAATTTTTTCAAACCGCGCAGATGCAATTACACAAGTTGGTAATTCGTAAGAGTGATTGAACATGTGGGAGATTGAAGTTGTTGAAACTTGCAATGTTACATGTCCGACTTGACTATATGTTTTTACACTTGGTTTAAAAATTACGTTGATCTGTATAAAAAATAAAAAACATCGACAGTTGCTATGCAAAACACTACAACACAAATACATGAATTGGTTTGCATAAAATCATTTTTAATCTTGTAAATGATAACTATGAGATAGCATTCAATTCAAACATGATTTATATTGGTGTGAGACACGCTATCGTTAAGAAAGTATTTCAATGGTTATTGTTCAAACTTATAACACTTTCGATCTAGAAAGATTGTAACAACAATCATGTCAATTGGATGACGCATGCGCATTCACTTCACTTTTTCTTTCGAGCTCAGGGTAGTAAACGGACTAGGCTAAGAGGATGTCAAGGGAAAAAACGAACCATCGAATCATTTCAATTTTTCTTTATTTCTCATTCTAATCTAGTTTATAAATATCTATCCACAAAGTTTACAATAAGGCGCATACAGTTTACAAAAATAATTCACGCTCGTGCTGTAGGAAAACCAACTCAGATTACAAGCAGCAGCGGCCTTCTTGCAGATTGGCCGTTACATTTAAAAAGTGATTCAAAATACATATAGGATACTTCTACAGACATTTTAACATTTTTAGCTGATCAACAATGACAGTTTTTGACAAGTCCAACTGATTTCTAAAATATCGATCCATTACTAATCTAGCTGAAAACAAATCTAGTCTGTACTATTTAAGTTTTCTCACACGATTTTAGCAATTGGTTGAAATATTATTTCCAAACATCGTTAAAGCTTGCTAAAAACGTTAAAACGCCCAAGGTAGGTGAAGAGAGTTTCGAGAAGCTCTCCATGTTGATCTGGTATGTGATATGGGTGTTGTTACTGAACGTTGGACGCATTGCCAAGGAAGACGATGCAGGTTTAGTGGTGGTAGTAGCTGAGCGGAACGGTGGCGTGGGCGTACGAGTGGTGCAGTGCCTTGCCGTAGACGGGGTACGAAGTCGGCACTCTGGCCACCTCGTGTTGCAGCGTCTTGAACACTGTCGGCTGGTTAACGGTGACGCGATGGACCTGACCCGGACAAGAACGCACACTTGCATTATTTATGTGCACGACGTTTATCTCCAACCATGGAGCCTCTTACGCACAGGAGTTAAAACTGCAGGCGATCGGTGTGACCGAGAATCTACACCAGAAAATCTTGTTTTGCGGCCATTTTCACCTTTCTCGAGCCTCTAGAGGCACCTGTGACCGCTTTTGAAGGCTGTTTACAGGAGAATATGGCCGCTAAACGAGTTTTTCTGGTTCAAATTCTTGGGGCAGATTCTTGGTCCCACCGCTAGCTTGCAGTTTCACCGTCATGGGCAATATAGACTCCATGGTCAGACGATGCTGTTTACCGTTACGTTGATTGATAAGATGGCAACACTATAAAATAGGTTTGAGAGACTTTAAACAAGACTAGCCAAATTAGCAACACTCAATTCTCGCTTTATCAGTCGAGAGTGCATCAAAGCCTGAGCGTAATTTCCGTCGTGACTAGAACGAATTACACTCATGCAGATTTATAATGGAATTTTGATCAAACTTGATAGATAAAATTAGGAAAAGCAAATATTCATGAAGCAGACTCGTGATCGAATCCCAGTGCAAACGGACTGTCCACTGTCAACGGTAAAACTACCCGCATCTGCAGTGCAGTAAAGTTCGCGAAACGTTGAGAATCTTTTAGTGAACTGCCGAGAATTCTTACCCAGTTAGAAAAACAGCTTTATTGAAAACTAGAAGTAAGATTAGGAGTTAAACATGTGCCCAAAGAATATTATAATGTTTTAAATTTGTTCTAAATTAGAATTCTGTCAGCCTCTATGCCCGACAGCGTCCCATAAATCTCAAATTAGTTATAAACCCACTGGTCAGTACAATCCATCACTCTCACGTCTAGTGGCCTGCGTCGTTTAATCAACTCGGCACCTCCACCGGCAACAGTTTAACTGACACGTTACTCTCTTCGTATCAACAACGCCGGAAACACGTAAAACGGGTTTATGCACTATTTTAATGTCCCGATCGACGGCATCGATTTCTTTGCTGACTTTGACCGCTTGCTGGTGTTCTTGAAAGCTGATTGGCTTGCCCGTGGCGTACTTTTTCACCGTCAGCTCAAACGCGCCGAATTTTTGATCACAGTATTGTGACGGGGCACAGTTGAAGCTTGGGGTAACTCAGTCTGGCATGCATTTATTCTAGGAGCAGTTTTTTTTTACATTTAGGTGCCTACGCTGAGTTTGTTTAAATTGACTTGAATTGAATTTAATTGCGGGATTTAGCTCGGATTGAATTTACTATTTCGCTGAATTGGATTGAACTGAGTTCGGTTGAATTGGATTCATTGTTTGTCTTTGCATTTCTGTATTTCAAGCATTTCAAAATCAGTTAAGTGATTTATAAAGCCTAAGGGGAAACTAAATAAAATTTTCCTGGAAAATCGTACGTGTACCAAGAGGTTAAAATTCAGAAACTGTGGAAAATGTCATTACGTAAATTTATACATGGAATTTTTCTTCCCAGACAGACTCTTTTAATCGTTGGGGCGTGAGGGGCAGAGTAAATCTGCAGAGCTGTATTTTATTATGCCGTTATTAAATAAAAACCGGTAAAAAATGATGTGCTACTGGAGTGGCGCCGCCATTTCCAGCGGTGCCCCATAAAAGGCTGAAATCCCCTTGGGAGGGAGCGAGAACTCACCTTGGTGACGGGCTCGACGACGTCAAACTCCTGCAGAGTTTCGATGGGTCGTGATACGACCACGCGGCGGGTGGACACGCGCTCGCCGGCAGGGGCGTTTCGCTCGTGCTCGGGGGCGGGGGTGGCGGACAGCACGCGGGCGCGGACGTTGCCGGCGTCACCGACGGGGGCGCCGCTGGGGCCTGAGCGACCGAAACCAACCTCGGCGACTCCACCTGAACCAGAGACCAGTTTACTTTCGGGACTATAGGTGGAATCTAGTTGAAAATCTTGATGGGATATTTATTGTAATTTCCTTAATTCTGTGGGGCAAGGTCGCCTGCTTGCAATTCTGTTATTATTTGCCGATTTGCGATGGGGATACCAGTTGCTTTGAACGGCGTAGCAGCTCACACCATTAAGTTCTACCTATGGTATCGTAAAACAATTTAAAAGAAGCATTTATTAATATTGCTCTTATTTAAAGACGACATTAATTTGCATCGTAAATATGTGACGTTAAACGATACGGGGAAAGAGAAATATTGAAATTGATATGACGTGAGTTGAATAGATTTATTGAGTTAAATGGACTGAATTTAATTTACATAAGCAAACAAATGGAATTGAATGGAGTTTCATTTCTATGAATCGTGCGATTTGCTCAAATTGAGCTCAAACTTAACTTGGAGAACTTGCGTTGCACTGAATTGTGTTAAATACACTTGAACCGTGTAGTTTTCTAGATTTGAGTTGTCTAAATTCGGATAACTTGAATCGGTTAACTTGTGTTGAATGTTCAACACACTTGAATGGTGTGATTGTCGAGAATTGAATAGTCCACTGGTCTGCGTTGTGTCTTACCCTGGGCGGTGAGCAGTTGGATGAACGTCTGCTGGTTCGCCTGGTTCACTTCGGGGCCGTTACGCACCGACGGCACCACGCTGGGGCCAGCGCGCGCCTGGGGGATCAGGTCGAAGGGGGCGCCGTTCGACCTGATGTCTACCAGGGGGGCGACGTCGGCACGTCGGAACGCGGGGCGCTGGGGTTGGGGCACGAAGCGGGCCTGGGTGATCGGGGTCTGTGCTCGAGCCTGAAACAAGATGTCAGATGTTAGGATGTTAGGGACGAGGACGGGATACCATGGATCGGCTATGCGTTAGCGTGGTGAGTGGCGCGTGACTCCACCGACCATATATTCACAGCGATAATAAGCTCTGATAGGCAGATAAGTCGTTGTACGTAAAAGATCGTCGTAAAAGATTGTTTAAAATCAAATTTTCTCTTTTGACTTTTCTAACAATTCGAAAACACACCCGATATTGACGTTTTGCGGGAAATTGTGGATTCAATAGAGGCACAAAGTTTACTTTGAAGAGAGATAACTTCAAGCTTCAAAGTTATACTTATTAAGTTTGCTTATATTTTATTTTGAACGGTTTGACCACCAACTGCCTGGGTAAAAATAGTGCGGAACCGTGAGCAGCGTTATCAGACATGTATCGATGTGATTTGATTCGATAAAGTTGTCACGGAAATGCATCGGTTTATCACGATTAGTGAAAGGGTCACGATGACTTGACCAATCAACACGAAAGTCTCGAAATCGCGATTGTTTTATGTCTGGGGAGTTCAATGCTGGACTCAACGCTCGCGGGTGGTATCTACACAATTTAAGTGTTGGGAGTGTTTAAATTCAGCCCGTTCCTGAGATAACCAGGGATGGGATTGTGGAAAGTATTTATCATCGGGAATTGCAGTTCAGCCCGTTCCTGAGATAACCAGGGATGGGATTGTGTAAAGTATTTATCATAGGGAATCGCAGTTAAAAAGAAAAGGTAGATTGTGGTTGAACGGGATCTAAGTGGTCTTATAGACCTGAATGGTCTAATAGGAGGAAACAAATGTTTTTTCCAATTAATTGGAGTGATAAAACTGAAACTACTGTTTCGTATATAGATCCTTTTCTCTGTAATTGCAATGGGAAGTTGAAACAAAAGGCGTGATACCTACGGAAATGTTTTTACGTATTGCTCCTCAGGTTCTGTGGGTTGAAAAATCAAGGATATCTTTACTGGAATTTTAACGGCAAACCCTCGGTCTATAAAGCGCGATATCCCGAGTCCCAACTTCCAACACCGATTCTCATTACCCTTCTCGAAACCTTTGAGCAATGCTTACTTCTTGTTGCTGCTCTTGCGGCTGATCTTGCTGTTCCTGTTGGGCCTGGTCTTGCTGTTGCTCTGGCTGTTGTTCTTGCTGTTGTTTCTGCTCGGGCTGTTGTTCCTGGGGAGCCTGCTGACGTGTTTGTTCTTGGGGCTGCGACTGCTGGCGAGCCTGGTACTGCATCTCCTGTTGGATCTCTTGCGTCAGCTGGTTTTGACGGGCGGTCAACTCTTGCTGCGCGGCCTCCAGCTGCATGCGCTGGTCATTGAAGCGTTGGCGAACGGCGTTGGGCATCTGAGCGGGCGCTTGGGGTTGAGCTTCAGGGAATTCGATAATATTAGTACTTTTAGTCAAAGCAATCAGAAGCGTATCGTAATATTTTTTATTGTGCATATCTTACGGGTTGTGCTCCGTTGTCAGAGAATTTTGGTGGTAAACAGGGTCTTGCCGGTTCTTCGATTGGCCAAAATTCTCACTTACCAACTTTCCTTGGTGAAAATGTCGTTTCCCACGGGTAAATAAAATGGGAATTATACTTTCCCGAGACGGAAATTTCTCGAGTTTCCTACAGCTTTAAGCGGTCGCTTGACATGATAAACGTGTGACAGTTGACCACCTTCAGCTTGAGCTAATTCGCGTTAATACTCGAAAACTGCTCCCCAGAGCACAAATCATAGGCTTATCATTTTTTTTCAAATGGTCAAATATTTTTGTATCTTCAAATGGGTTAAAAAACCGTTCAAACATCCACCTACGTTAAATTTTGTAGCCGAATACCATATAAAAGAATAGCTACCTGATCGAGCAGTGAAGTCGGTGTTCTCGACGACGATGGAGTCATCATCGGAGGCGATTTCGGGGGCGGGACCTTGGACGGGGGCTTCAGGAGTGGCGTTGGTCTCCTCTTGGGCGGGGGCCGGGGCGGGATTTTGCTCCTGGGCTGGTGCTGGTGCTGGTGCTGGGGCTTGGACTGGGGCTGGGGCTGAGGCAGGGTTGAACGACTGGACGGGGACAGGGCTGAACTGCTGGACTAGCGTGGGGTGGAACTGCTGGGCAAACACGGGGGCGACGGCCAGCTGGGGGTAGTGGAGTGCGTGCACGGGTTTGATCACGGCCGGGCCTTGTTGGGTCTTGGACGTCGGCTCGTCCAGCTCCAGCAGGGCGGAGCCGGCGTTACGGACTACGACGCGTTCCTCGATGTCGTAGAACTGCTTCTGGATGGCAGGACGACGAACCTGACAAGGTGGAAACACACGGTTGCTTAAAAACCACGTAACTGGCGGGCAGAATTGTTTAAATGATGTATCGTTTAAGAATATTAAAATTATAAATAGCCGTGTAATTGGCTTTAAAAGTTTAATCCTTGTCAATATATCGTTTACTTCAAATAAGATGATTTGTTATATGTTTTATTGTTTTTTCCTGTTTGAACTTTGACTTGATTGTCTTGCTGCCCTAAACAGGGCCTTGTCGTTGCTCAACGATTCGTCGTTTGAAATTTCCTGAAGAATTCCTGAGAATTTTCCTGAAGATGTCTGTGCAAACACAGACGAAACGTCGAGCAACGAAAAGACCTTGTACAGGGCCGCAAGATAATCGAGTCAGAGCGCAAACTGTAGAGAACAACAAAACATCTTCCAACGGCTCTGAGAGTCTCCATCTTTCCATTTGTTTATTTGCGGTAAAATCATGAATTTCACAAAAATCCATTTGGTTAAAACTAAATGCGTGGAAATCAGATTCGAAATCGAAAAGTATACGAGATGTCTCGGCGTTGGAGATATCATATCACTATCAGCAATCCGATCGGTAGCATCCGATAGGTTATAATGAGATATCACCTATACATGTAATGAAAAGTAGAATCACATTTCGCTTTCCATTTTCCCAGAAAGGAACTAAGATGTGTTTCTCTTCACTGCCTTCCCTTTACAACTCTGGTGGAACGGAGTGAGTGAAAACAGATGACTATAGATTCACAATTTTAGTTTTCCCAGCTTGGAGTGTATTGATTATACACCAAATTTTAGTTTTAACGTCTGATAAAAACTGGATAGGAAAATAATTAGCAACTAAACTGGGATACGAACTCGGTCCCTCTCGATTACCAATCAATTGCTAGATCAAGTGCTCCCAGTTTTTATTTTAATTAGAATGCACCATTTCCAGCTACAGTTCCCTGCCGAACATCGCTTGCCAGTAAATACTCTATACAGAAAAGCAGTGTACTCAGGGCTTGGTTTAATATTGGAGTGCGAAACACGGGAAGTTCGGAACCCACCTGGAACTTGCGCGTGGACAGGTGCGGCTTGGCGACGTCGAGTTGCTTCTGGACGACGCCGGGCGTGGCGACGACGCGGGTGTAGGGAACGTCGGCGACGCCCTGAACGTGGTGGACCGTGGGCACGGCGTGCACTGTTGGGATCTTGGCGTGCGCGAACGCGGGCGCCGCGGCGTAGGCTGCAACCGTGATCAGGGGAACGGGTCAGACGCGGGGGGGACACAGACGAATAGAAACACATTCGTTCATTGGTGCGCCTACACTCTGTTTACTTTTACACGGGGCAAGCTGGGGACAATTAACACGGATAAGGCATAGTCTTTGCTTTAGTTAGGAGTGCACGGAATTAGAGGTTATTAGGTTTATCTTTATTGAAATCAATGTTTATTTGACAGGACTCGGGTTTTCTACCCATGCTGACTTGGTCGCTGAGTCGAGCACAGAGAAGTGTTGCCAAATACCAAATTACCTCCCCAACCCGTCAATTATAGGTAAAGCAATATGGCATGTGAGGGTTGCACTTGGTCTACGAGATATTTGACAACATAGCCAGACCTATATATTCTGATAGAAAACATGTTCGGGATGTTAAAATGGATACTTACAAGTGCGAAGATTAAAGCGATTTAAAATTCCGTGCACTCCTAACTAAAGCAAAGACTATACGGCTAGAGAGCCTATTTTGTGAGTGTAACTCAGTATGCTCTTGCACAGACGGTACAGATTGCGACTACAAAGACTACACAGGCTGTAGTCGCTTTAGCGGTAAGTAAAATTTGCCGATTGGGGTAAAGAAAACATTTTGACAAAAGGAAACTGATGAGGGGTTTCAAAATGTCCTTCACAACTCAAAGACGCAGGGTTTCCAAAGCAAAAAGTCACATTTTTTGGATCAGCGAATTTAAGTGGATGTGAACTCTTTTCACGCCATGGAGAGGCGAAGCGGTTGCTTCGACGATGGTCGAAAACATGCTTGCTCTGAGCTATGGACGATTTGCAAAAAGGCTTAACCCAGAGTCAAAAAGGAGCCTACAGAATTAAAACCTCATCAGAAAAGCATAATAACACTGGGATGACTCTGGATAGTGAATTTTGCATGACGTCTATTGCATTGAATTTAATTGAATTGAATTTAATTGAATTGAATTGAATTGAATTGAATTGAATTGCATTGAATGGAAAAAAAACGAAGAGTAAGTACGTACCGAAGGGTGCGGGTGCAGCGTAGTGCTGCTGGTATCCATACGCCTGTCGTCCAAAGGCTTGCGAGTAGACTTGAGGTGCGTACGCCTGCGGTGCGTATGCCTGAGGTGCGTAAGCGAGGGGCGCAGGGGCGGCGTATTGCAGGGGGGCCACGGCGGGGGCGGCGTAGTGCAGGGGACCGGCGGCGAGGCCGGCGGGGGCGGGGCCGTTGACGTAAGTCACACCGGCGGGGTTGAGGAACGGCATCTGCACTGCGTACTGGCTGATTCCACCGCAGAGCACAGACTGCACGACGGCAGTCAGGAGAAGGAATGTCCTCATGGTTGGCTGGAAATGGCGTCAAAAGGATTCGATTAATATGAGTGAAACGTCGAGAAATTTGGCTTATAAATAAATATAGAGAAAAAATATAGACGGATGGACACGCTCTACTTTGAGTGATTTCCCACGACTATTCTCAGAAAATGCTAGGATGAGTCCTGTACCACAGAACACGGCTATCAACAGTACCAATCTTATGCTCCATTCTCAACCCTACCAGTAAGCTACAAGCTTCTTGGAAGCTGTTGCGATAAAATCCCGATCAGCAAAGAAAAATCCCAAAATGTGTCAAGAATTTCAATTTTGGTGATATTTTACGTACTTTTTTGTTACTTTACTAATTATGTGAATTGTTTTGAAATAAAAAAGAAAAAATATTCTTCGACAACTCTAAAGCTGTAAGCGGTAAAATGTTTTTCTACCATCTCCCATGTGAAACATTCCAAAGCTCTCTGTATGTAGGTCTACCCATGTTCAGCAAACTTATAATTATTGTCACTTTCGGTTGGTGTTTCGGTTTGATTAGTAACATGAAAACTGAAAAATTGTATAAAACGTAGGTTAACTTAGGATTTTTCGAACCTTGTATTTTATAATATACAGAGATAGCAATGATTTTTTAAAATTGTCTTTACATTTTAGTGTCGTGAAAACTGAAAAAATTGTAGAAATTGTATGTAAACTTTAGAATATTTCAACCGTTGTATTTTGAAATAAACAGAAATAACGAGAAATTTTCAAAAATATCAGCAGATTTCGATGTCATGCACGAAAAACTACAGTGTACCATAAAGTGTCAACTTTGTCAAATGTCTGCACTCACCACTAGACTGTCTTGCTGTTCGAAACGAAGCGAATGGGTGAATGTGATTGTTTAGGACGGTCCAGCTCCTTATATATGTTGCACGTGGTCAGAACCGTGCCCTCTGACCCGCTATCTGCATCCCCTCCTCGGGTCCGCCGTCGGTGGCCGGCCGACCGACTGGCCACCCCACTTCGGCGTCCCGTGCTTCGGCCGCCGCGGACCCCTCACGAGCAACTAGGTTGCCTTGCCCCGTCGCAGGGACGTACAACTTGCCATCAAGTCTTCTCAACAGTCTCTTTCTCACAACAGTCTCTACTCTCATGTATAACTCATAATCTTAGCACTAGTTTTCAAGAAAACTGTGTGCTACAAACTGGGTAAGAATACAAGAAGTCCACTAAAAGATGCTCAGCGTTTCGTGTACTATTTTGTCCACTTTCTGTTCAGAAGCCCCTCAGAAAGTGGACAGAATAGCCCCTCAGAAAGTGGACAGAATAGTTCGTGAAACGTTTTGAACCTTTTAATGGACTTCTTAGCATTCTTACTCAGTTTTTGAAAGAGTTTTTTGATGTCTCTTTCTTATTTTCTCGTTGGGGTGCCCCATGACCACCTTAGAAGTTTTGACAACGTATAAAGAAGCCTGGAAGGTTTGGGAATGGGAGGTGGGAAGGAGACAGATGCACCTTTTGGGGAGTGGATCTACCCCAGCGTTTGTTAGGAATGGGAACTTCATGGAGAGTCACACGACATAGATGGCCGGTCACCAGGATTCAGCTTGGGAACTTTTGATTATACAAGACGACGCGCTCTCATTGCGTCTAAAATAAAAAAATGTCTTAGAAATCCTAGTAAATTCTCTCTATAAATTCTAGGAATTCGCTCTAGAAATTCTAGAAATTCACAGAACTGAGTTCATTTTCTTCATTCATGACAAGTTTTCCAGTTCCACACCGGAAACTTATTTTAAAGACTGGAATTTTGAGGCATTTTTCCATTCAATGGCCTCTACTTTCTTATAGCTTCTCGTAAAGTGAAAATGAAAACCGTGGTATCTTAAAGTTTGTGCACCCCTCACGCAGAATAGGCTCGAATCTGGAGTGCACCGGCTAGAAAAAGGCGGTATCATTTTCATAATATCCATGTGATATAACATAACAGTGCACGGGTAACCATAGATGAGAGATTGGCAAAGATAACTAATACGTCCATGCATGATGGACCACGCCTCACATGCAAACATCGGGCCTGAGTTTCAGTGAAAGGATTCGGGGGACGAGTCGCTGTCAACTTCGTCGAAAAACAGAAGTCTACGACTGTCGGGTTCTTTTTTTCTCATTCAAAACTCGGTGGATCGTGATGCATAATCGTTTTGTATACAGGCGTCGTCGACTAGGATGGGGAGTGTTTATGCGGTTTGGCCCGGCTCCCGATGGGTGATGATCACATGTGGACAAATTGAAAGTGAGCATCGTCGGTGTCGTGTCGTTTACGAGTGCATCTTGCGTCGTCGAACGGCGACTGTTTCTTCGATTGTTACCACATCGATTCTTTCACCGCGTTTACTTAATTCGATTTAGTTCGGTAATTTATGTGCTGAAGTTTGAACATGGGTGATTTGCAATATGTATAATGCGGTTACGAGTTGCAAATTGTACACAATGGAGCGAACTGTACAAGCATGCAACGTGGAATTTTAAACGATTGCTTTTTATTTGCAGATAGTTTTGTTTGAGTTTTGTTCGCAGAAGTGAATTGGCTTTTGGAGGTTATGCATTCTAGTTATCTGCACAATTCAAGTATCAATTATTTTTAATTTGTTCGTAAATGTCAGTACATTTAGAGCAATGCTGTTCAAGATATGCGGAGAAAGAAGAAGCCTCTTCGCATATTGGATTTTCTTTTTCACGTTCACGCGTGTGATAGACACATCGCTACTAATTAAGACCGAGCAGTGATGTGTTGTGTCGATTAAACCCCCCGATAAGCGTTAGCCACGCATTGTTATGTTGTGTGGTCAGTGCGACCTACCATTGTTCGCTAATAGACCCTCAGGGAGTACCGAAATTCGATTACCCATTTCGCGATGCTGAGAGTTGAACGTTATTTATCGCATTACGGACTTGACATTGGCGGCTCGGCCAGCTGAATTATCGAGATTAAATTAGGCAAGTCACATCAACGATTCGCCTGAAGGAACAATAACGGCTATTACTTATAGCCGTATAAATGTTAGATTTGCGTTATGCAACATTTTTCTTGGGAATTTAAAGCAATTGGTTGTAAGCGAGCCAGTGCGTGGGCGTATGGGGAAATATCAGCCACTAACGGTGGAGGTCGTAATTTGGGGGCGAAAATCAGTTTAAATAAGCCGTCGTCCGCACTGAGTAGGTTTACAAGCAAATAACCTCAGACCTATGTAGTCACGATAAGAAATACAGAGATCGAAATAATTATGTTTGTTAATTATTTATGTTTGTAGCGGTTTTTGTTCCGCCCACTCTTATGGATCGGTCCTATGATGCAATCTCCAGCTTCTATTTAATCTACTTTCATATGTTCTCGGTGTCCTTCGCAGATGGATAATATTTTGAGATCAGGGTTTTTTAGCCATGAAATCTTTATTTATAAAAATCATGTGCAGAGATCACATTATAATGATATCCATACGCGTAATGTGTGTAATAAAATAACTGGTATTCAAGCATGTTTTAATTGATCTTTGAATCTAAACCGGATCTGGTATCAAATGTGCTTTACTGAAATTGAATCGGAACCCCACCTAAGCCGGCAGCTGAATTGGAATTTCATTCACAACTCGAAAGAAGCTGCAGGGCAAAAAACGTAGCCATGCATACAGTTGCATTACAAACTGCAATTACTTCGAGTGCAGGTAATTGAACTCTTGTTATGAATCACTCTCGATATGCGAAGCACACGTTCACTAATTACATTTATTATTTATATATCGATTGTACACGTCTTTTCATCACAGCTTCATTTTGCTTTTAGGGCTCACGTAGGTATAAAGCATCACGTAGGTAGTTACTATAACCAGCACGGAATTGATTGCACCTTGTTTAATTATTATCTCCTACAATTATCTTCCTTGAAGATGATGGCTCACTCTTCGTTTGGTGTTAGGTACTTCATTTTTCCTCTCCCTTTAGCGTACATCTACGAGAGAGCAAACGTTTTCTGATCAGTCTCGTTACAACGTGTTCGTACGGAATCAATATTTTATCCGCCCATGTAATTTTAATGAGAGTTCTAAATTTTCCCGAAATTTGCAAGTATCGTTATGCAATTGCGAATTCGTTTGCATGTCATACTTCATCTTCTTATCGCAAGATAAATCTCACTCGCTAGAAAGTGCAATTATACGGTAGTAGATTTAAATCATTGTCGCATGAGTCCGGAGCCCACCTGATTGTCACTTAACCTTTCGTGGATTGCTCCAAATAAAGCGGCATGTGTGTTGATTTATTCGCACTCCTCAGGGCCCTTACACAGAATCTGCATCTGCTTACGCGATCGATCTCAGTAATGGACGCTTTCTTTCTTCCTTGTACCTATCTACTTAGTGCATCTACTTTTCGACACTTTCAGGAAACTGCATTGAAGAGATCAATCTTTATTGTGCATACTTAGCGTGCAATATATCGATAAAAAGTATGGAATACGTTGCATAAATGAAGGCAAGATCACGGTGAACCAAGGGTCACTCGTGGGTCACGCCCGATTTGCTGATGTCTGAACACACGAATTTATAGCAGTTTTGAAACTTGCATGAGTTTCCTTTAAATCGACACATGAAAAAGTGTCCGTTTCTTTGAGGAAAATCGTTGGTGTCGAGGATTTCGACACCAACGCCCGACCACGATTTCAATATCTATATGGAGATATAGGTCGGTATAGGTACCATACATTACGTTCAAGAAATGATACGGTTTTAATATAAAAATGGTGCGTGCATCTTAATAAATAATATTATACCATTACGAACGAAGTATTAAATAGTAAGACCTCGTCACTTTGACTCGAATCACACGTAATTGTACGTCTGTTGTTCAACCGCCCACAATTAGTTGATTCCTATTCCATCAGGAGCCAATTAACTCCACACGAGATTGAACACTCTCGAATAATTGTGCTTCATTTGCGTCGGTGGTTGTGAAATAAGACAAAGGTGAGAGCAAATGAGCCGCCATGTGATCAAATAGTCGACAAGTGTTGCAATTTGTTGGGCGAGTGATAGCCCCACAGATTGGGCAGCCTACCAATCGCTTAAACTTCTTTAAATTGATTAATGCCTTTGGCTGGGTTTTAATTAAAACTCTAGATGACAGCAAGCACGTTTTGACGTTGATCAATACTTAAAGTTACTCATGTCGATAATCACAAAATGACGATCTACGATCTTCGTATGAATTAGTCTTTAAGATTAGGTAGGAGAAGAGTTTTGTTCGACAAATTAACTTTAATGCAGTTGATGGACAAACAACGGGGTCTTTTATTATTAAATAATATTGGATTAGGATTGGAAACCAATTTTAGGAACCCAACTTATTTTTCAACGTTTTAAAGTTCATTATGGAAAACAGAATCGATACTTTGTAACCAATGTATTCGAAGCTATTATTCACATTGTTTATAGAAAATGTTACGTGTGATTTGGTGCTGGGGCAACATTTCGCCTCAGTTTTGACATCATCAAAAGCTTTTACAACAAAATCAATTAGTTTAGCTGAACAATTTTTACAGATGAATTACAATGCAGTGTATTCATACATTTATTGTCTTACACAATGAAAATATTTAAGGCGAAGTATCGAAAGCGTCGTTAAACAACAAATAATCACGAGAGAAGTTTGTAAATTTACATTTAAACTTTTGCATAGCTAACTTCACCAGATCAAATTGATTAATGCAAAGTATTGCATCAATTATCTCATTATAAAAGCAATTCGCATATTTAGCAATCAGAAGCATTTTTTTATAAAATTCTTTAGACTCATGTCGATGTCCTTATCTTTTAGCACTAGTTTTCAAAATAAATTTGAGCAAACTGGGTTTGAATGCTAAGAAATCCATTAAAACTTTCCCAACGTTTCGTGAAATATGCTTTTCATTTCTTCATGGGTACATCGCTCGGGAAAAAGTTGAGAAAACGTTAGGAAAGTTTTAATAGATTACTTAGTATTCATACCCAGTTTGTTAACAGTTCTTTTGAGAAAGAATTGCTTTTTATTAAATTTTTGAGACTCATATCTCCTGACTAATTTCAGCACTATAGTTTTTAAAAAAACTGTTAATAACTGGG
>QKMV01000105.1:9972-31826 GCA_003287335.1 Lednia tumana
GCTGATGTCGCTAGATACACTGACTTCAAAACAGTGGTAGCTGATGTCGCTAGATACACTGACTTCAAAACAGTGGTAGCTGATGTCGCTAGATACACTGACTTATTTTTTTGGGTGGGGGGATTCATTTTTATAATGATCGACAAAATTAACACTGCTTAGGGTAGCTAGTAGTCAATACAGTGCGTCGTCAAACACCACATAATCAATTATTAGAGTTGGTAAGTAGCAGGGCTTGTAGCAGTTTAGGTTCCGGGTCAATCCTGGTGACCGACTATCATTGTGGTTGTGATTTCCTATGATTTTCCACAAACTTTCAGAAAAAAATGTAAGTAGTTCAAAACTGTACACTCAAGTTACCACAAATTGGTCGCTCGGAGAGAGATGCACCAAACCGATTTCAATGAGTCTTAATTGAGCAAACGTGATAATCGGCTTATTTATGACTCCTTGAGTCTAACTCAAGTTATGGGTCCAAAATTCGGCCAAAACGATAAAAAAAGAGATCATTGGATACTGGATGATCAAAAAAACTGATTACAAACTGAGTGCTAAAACTCGTGCCTAGATGAAAAGCTAGACTTGAGTCTAAAGAATTTTATCGCTGGATAAAACTTGCGCAGGCGTTAGTACTGATTAGGGCTAGAAAATTTGCGATTTTACTAAAACGTATTATTATGAATTCTCAATCCTAGACAAGTAGATATTTTCTAATTGTATTCCATGCCATGCCTATTGGGAAAATACTGAAGTACAAAATATCATTAAAATGGGGTTTTAAGAGGTTGTCATGTAGGAGTGGTGGTATTTTCCTGTGACTATCCGGAGTTTTTCAGAGCCTTGATTGTCCTAGCTAGAATTATGATCAGAGGTACCTATACTATTATAGCAGATGCTTGAGAGGTATTTTACTTGATGTTCAGACTTCTGGCCCAAATAGTGGCCTTAATTTTGTACTTACTTCTAAAGGTAGCCTTGGCCTTGGCCGAGACCATGGTTATTTTCAAGGTCCTTTTAGAATAACACATCTAATCACCATGCAGCAATTCAACCAGTACATGAATATGCAAGCTTGGTTCCTGATTTTTTCCTCATGCTTAGACGAGAAGTTAATAAATTAGAGGGGAGATATAACAGAATAATGATTTTAGCAAATAATGTAACTCTCAATGAAAAGGATTAAAAGAAACAGTCATTCACATCTGCAGTGGATTGACATATTATCTTGGATTTATCTCGCAATTCCGAGTTCAATTTTGTAGGGTCGTTATTTTAAACCGCCTAACATCCGACAAAATGTCATCCAAATCAAATGTATTGGTTTCAAGCGATGTTTTATTATAGCGTCTACTAAATAACGGGTGTGGAGAGTGCAGCATAGTGCAGAGGAGAATTTATCTCCTGTCATTATGTCCTAATTACTGGGATGACGTCTCTTGACGTAATGCAATCAGTCAATTTATGAAGCCGAATATACGACATCGGGTTTAATCGAGCTGTTGGAATATCGCCGAGTGTGCCAAAATGCTGAGTCCACATTCCACTTCCCGCTTTCACGAAATAGAGGCTTCAATAATTGAGAACCCAGTCCTTGCATGCTGCGTTCATACAACAGAAAACAGTCAACAAACTTGAGTATTAGTTCGTAATATGCCAACTGTTCACTTCCTTTTTCTCTCCCAAGGGAAGCTATTTCATTCTCTTTCTTGTTTTCAACCGTTAGGAAAAGTCATATTTATTTTTCAATATGTGCCTATAGATTTTATAACAAGAAAGAGGTGGAATTCCAGTATATATTTATCGGTGAGACAAGCTCGAGCACCGTTTTCTTAGAATTTCTACGATTGTGTATTTATTCCATATGCAAATTCGAAACCCATACCATTTTATGTTCCTCTCATAGCATCAGAATACATCAATAATTCTGAGTGCTTCATATAAAAGTAGTTATACCTCTCGATTCTATTTGAATGGCACACTCTCGTCATTTGAGCTGATATTAGCGATTTCTAAGAAGAAAATACCTGTGTTCACCTCAGCTGACGATAGTAACCTACCGGTAGGTTTTTTAGTGGATGAAGCTTACTTGTGTAAAGTTCCCCTTTGCATATATTGCTCTTTCGCATGTGTTGGCAACTACATCAAATGAGTCGCTTCGTGTAACAGCAAACTGTTTTGCATAACTTGCAGCATAACTTGAACAATACACGCTCAGCCTTCTCACCTCGGCAATCAAATTAGGGGAGGCTAAATTAGACGGGGGTTGGATGGATAACTATAGCTACCAACGGGGTTGTATACGGAAGTTCACACAACTAGTTTTACATTTGGAGGCAATTTGTGGGGTTTGTGAAAAAAATTGTGATATTTGGCGCCTTTGTGGTGTGTGTGTGTGTGTGTGTGTGTGTGTGTGTTGAGAAGCACACAGGTCACAGACCGCAATTTAAACCCAGTTAATTTTCAGTGAATTTTAGGGGTGAAATTTCATCGGTGCCAGATTATTCCCAAGAGCCTGGTGGCTCTATTAACTAAAATCACTCTGAGACTGCGTGAATACTTTCCTATACTTTTCCGCAGACGTAATATTCCAATTTGTATTCGGATTTTAGTTGTTTTTCTTACCCGACAAAGCATATTTCTCCGCCATGCTGTTCAATATTTGATAAAAATACAAGATTTGCATTTCAAATTTTTAATCGAATACACCGCTATTCACCTAAAATAATACTGCAAATCGTTTCATTAAACTTTTCAAGGGATAACTTTCCATATTAGCCAGTATCGCCTTAAGCTGCATAATAAAGCTGGCTGGAAAATTAACTATATACCACCCGTGGTAATTGATCTCTAAGTTTAATTAAAACTAAAAGCTTCACCGTCATTTATATACACACCGTATCTGAATGTAGATCCTACGCAAGCAGCCAGCAGACCCGACTGCTTTTTCTGACAAGAATCACGCCAGCTTTTTCCACAAATCAGTCTCACTTGCACGAAATCGATGTGCTAACTGCTAACCTACTAACTTAATGTTACCTAAACATGCTGCAATATGAACTTGAGACCGCGCGAATTAGTTTCAGATGACGATCCCCTACTTCATTACAATCTTTATCACCGCACGAGCGACTTTAGTTAATAGAACTACCAACAAGCTCGATCGAGCCGTTATTTTCAAAGTGGTGTCAATAAAAGTTGATACGCAACCAATGTAGTTTCAAAGTTTTAGCAGGCTGTGAATTTTCGAAATGATTATCATTTGACAACCCATGGCAAGAATTGACGTCCTATAAACTTATAACTAAGCTTATAGGATGTCGTCGATTAAAAGTTAAAAGCAAAGTCGAAAAGCATTCGGTTTTGATGGCACGATTTATTGCATCTGCTCTGTCACAATCAGGTTTTTTAGGTAAAAATGACTTTGGTGTAATTATTTCACTTTGAACATTTTGGCTGGTCGGGGACTCAACCCCCGGCTCTTCGAAGTTTGCGTCCGCTGCTCTACCATCTGAGCTAACCAGACATGACACCTCTGGAGTGCAATTAACGGATGTGAGTGGTAGATCTCCGAAGCCAGACAAGTTTGAAGTGCAATTAAAATTCATCGGTTAAATCAAAATTCAATTGGTTTAAAGGGTCAGGGAGCTTTCGGTATATGCCAATGAAATATTTTACCGAAAACATTTTTTAGAGCACTTCGGATCACTCTATAATTTACACCAGGTGTCAGTCAGAACCTGTTCTGGCTTCTTCAAGCTAGCTCTAGGCTCTACATGCTTCTTTAGGCTTCTTTTATAGGCTTTAGGCTTCTTTTATAGGCTTTAGGCTTTAGGCTACACTGACCATTTAAAAAAACTGGATGACCGAAAGGTTTGGCATGCTGGATACACCGGTTCTCGTGAGATCACCGAAGTTAAGCAACATTGCGGTGGACCAAAAAGTTGGATGAGTGACCACCCATACCAAGGTCCATTTCTGTTCGGGAGAAAGGCTGGAGGGTTTGAAGTTAGTGCGCCAGCTTCAATCTTCTTGCAATCCACCTCTCGACAGCACGGATTAGTGGAGGAATCTCATGCTGTTCGAGTTGTACCGTCCTTCAGAAGGGACGTTAAGCGGTGGTCTCCTTGGTGCTTTTCGTCAGGAGTAGGCTACGTGCCGGCACCGGGTTTCCCCTCTTCCCTGTTAGGTTCATCACCACCCTCATTGTCACCCTATCATTCACCGACGCCAATAGACCAGTGCCACATGGCCAGTTGTCAATATAGTGCGTTGTTAAACACCACTATAAATTAAAAAAAAAAAACTGAATAGATTATTTCTAATAGACAGTGGAAACCAATGAAAAGTGAGCCAGTTTACAATTGACCAATATCGCCTAAAAACATTCCATTCAACAGTTTTTGAAAATCATAATTTTAAAGTTTTATCACATTCTTATTTAGTTTACCACGTTGTAGAAATCCTAGCGTATCCCAAGTGCTCAAAAATATTTTACATGGGAAAATATTTCGCTGGAATGCCTCAAACTCTTTCTCCAACCTGTTTATTGAACATTTTCGTATATACTTGAACGTGTCAAGATAATAAACATTTACATTCCAAAAAAATGTTGGGAAATTATTTGAATTTATCAAAAACGTTTAAGACTTCGGCTGGCGCACGCGGCTACCCACTCGACAAGAGAAAAGCACAGAAAACTGCAAAAAATGAAACACATACCTTCAGTAAGCCGCTTACCGTGGCTTAACTTATGTACTCATTAATAAAACAAAACAAAATTATAGCCACAAGAAAGATGGGCGAGTAGGCGTTTTTCCGGTCATAGGTGCTTCTAGGTCAAAACAACTACGAAACTAGATCGAAAAGACACGCCGCTTTTCACAATTGCTTCTTGGACTCATGGAACTCCGTTTTTCCTCGATAAATTCCTAGCTTATGGTAGTTTATTGAGAAAATATTTTTGAATTGGCATGTAACTACGCTTTAAAGTAAAATGAATCTCAAAAATAGCCTTTATTGAGAGGAGACTATTTGATATATTTAGCTAAATAGTGGATGCATAACAGGCTCAGAATTTCAATAATAATATTGGTGTTCCCTACGGACTACTGGACGCTGGGGCTCATGGGTACGTCACTCGCTGAAATATCGCTAGGCTGAGAATCAATTAACCCAATAACCTGGGGAAGGCAGGAGGGCAGATTTGAAATGTAATTCCATGAAATTACGCATGGACCGCGCTAGCAGGGAATTTAATCCCGAACATTAGACTCGATTACTGACGAACGTACGTCTGTTCGTCGGTCGCTCGGCGGTTAGCGCTACGATTGGAAATTTTCTGGCCTGTTCCGATTGCCCGTTCGGAATGAAATAATTCGGTTGTCGAACATTTGCTCCCCACTTCCCACGAAGCAACGGTCGGTCACGATTTCCACTTCTCGATCCCGAAATAAATTCATTTTATAATTCGTACACGTTTTCCAATCGAGTTTATGATAAGTTCTCAACAAACTTTTATCCAGGTACCAATAAACTTTGTAGCGTGTGTATTTATTTTTTATTTTAATTCAAAATGTAACTCCGATAACGTTAACGAGATCTTTTGTGTCGATAGTTTTTCAGTTAATTTGCAAATGCAGTTCTATATTTACTTGGCTCTAGAAATTTCATCACAAGTCTGTTTATACTATAACTTATTCCCCATGGCTATAAATCACTGGAATGCACCTAACTTTGTGATTTATAATTTAATTCGCGAAATTTAATTGAGAAACTAAACTCACAGCATGGGATTGTATTTGGAATCCAAATTAGAGCTTGCATTTTGACTTGAGCTGGTTATGTTGGTTGTGTTGACGCAAGGGTAGATTAATTGGATGTGAGCTATTCGCCTCAATTATGTACAGATGCAAGACACTGTGTTCGAGGGACAACGCGATTTATTGCAATGCATTCCAGTGCAAATGATGAAATTTGAAAATATCTCAAGGCTGGCTTTGATTTGGCGATGGGCTTTAGGATACCGAACTACCTGTCCTTGGTTTCAATTTATACGACCCTAATTTTTCCCATACCCATTACTCGCAAGGTGCCTATCCTTCTATAAGTTGTCTTCATAGATACAAGGTTATATATTGCTATTTTTGTCGTAATATTTTGTGAACTCTAGCTATTGGGACAAAAAAGGCGATGGTGGTAATTAACACAGGATCAGGCGTGGCTATGGATCCTATTTTGTGGATGTAATTCAGTATAGTCGCTCACAGTATAGACAGTGCATGAGTGTGATTTCTTTTTGTTTTTTGTTGTTTTACATTAAAAAAATAGAAAATCAGAATTCACTGTAGGTGACCCATTGGTTTGATGGTATCGGGACATATAAAACAAGTATCTACCATCAAAACAAAATCTTTTGACTCATATCTGGCAGCTTATCTTAGCTCTAAAGGTTTCCGAAAAAACTGATTCGTAATCAATTGTTTTCAGTTTATTGATAAACTAAGACTTTAAAAAGTGTACATTTTCTGTCCCCTTTTGCACTACCTATCTTTTACGTCAGTCAAAATTTGTGTATAACTGCCTAAAATATTTTGAAGTCCGTGTATTTCCGTGGCAACATTCCATGAAGCAACTCATAAAATGTTTAATTCCATCATCCTTGCCCACTTAATTTCTTATTAAATAAAAACAAACAACTAGCCATACGTTTATTGAGTCACAAACCTCTGACGCCGACTGCGATCTTTATAGTAAACCAGCACGTTTCTTTGCGGCGGCAGCGGTGGCGGCGGCGACGTCGTCTCGTGTTCGACCGACGCCTCTTGACTTGGTTCCAGCGTCGCTACGCTTCACGTTGTGCTCGTAATAGAAGCGTCGAGCTACTGACGTCTCCTGTTTGTGGGTCGAACCCACCTCGACGCCGCTCGACGCCCGGCGCCCGGCGCGCGCTCCTACATCCTCGATCCTCCATCCTCCATCCTCCGTCCTCCGTCCTCCAACCTCCAACCTCCAACCTCCAACCACGCCGTCGACGATCCCTTGCGCGAACAACGTGGGTCGACGGTCACTCTACCCGCCCTCGACCCACACTTCGACTCCGTACACTTTTTACTCGTCACTATTCAAATTTCGACTAATGGCTCGT
Organism: Lednia tumana; assembly: GCA_003287335.1. Classification (NCBI taxonomy): domain Eukaryota; kingdom Metazoa; phylum Arthropoda; class Insecta; order Plecoptera; family Nemouridae; genus Lednia; species Lednia tumana. Next base: position 17,117 of record QKMV01000105.1, read on the forward strand.
AGACTCGTCAAATTTCAACCCACGACTCACCAAATTTCGAATCATGACGCACAACTCACCAAATTTCGAATCATGACGCATGAATTTTAAAATTTCAACCTACGACTCACCAAATTTCGACGCATGACGCACGACTCACCAAATTTCGACTCATGACGCATGAATTTTCAATTTTCAACCCACGACTCACCCAATTTCGACTCCTGACGCACGATTTATCAAATTTTGAATTATGACCCATCGAATTCGGACTCAATACTATTCGAAAGGCACTCATGACTCGTAAAATCTGGACTTATGACTCATCAAATTTCAGGGGTCCGTGCAACCGACCCCAATCCCACTTTCTTCGGACACCGGGGCAGCAATACATAATTAAACGCAACACAGTACAATTCCATGGAATACTGGAAACTTTTGAAGCCGCTAGGGAATACTTTGAAATTAAACGATTCATGGCTTAACGCCCCGTTGTTTTATTTAACGTACCGTTTGGGACCTGATTGTCCTTCCATCTTCTGCAGGCAGTCGCAAGCTGGAAATGTCCAAAACTTTGTGCAAATTCAAATATGAGCACACCTGCAAATCGCTTAATTTTAAATTGAATTTAAACGAAACAATGTAATCATTTCGCGCATTTTAAGGCTCGTGGGTCCCCCTATGGAATACGACGAGCAGGCGATTTTTTTTATACCTCCGCTGGCTCTACCGTCCGAGATAGGCTGTATAGGGCTTAAAGCTAGTGCAGCAGCTTAACTTCTCTTGCCATCAACCACTCGCCTACACTCTATTTACTGGTGGAGCAAACTTTTCCGCCAGGGGCGCTAGTGCAGTTAACTTAGGAAGATATAACTAGAGAGCCGATTTTGTGGGTGTAACGCAGTGTGCTCTCTCACATGGTAGACTGTATTTTAGGTTCATCAACACCCTCATTTTCGCCCGATCATTTACCGACGCCTCTAGACCAGTGCCAGAGCTCCAGTTTTCAATGCAGTGTGTCTTAAAATACCATTAATCAACCGATCGATCTAAACATTCACTCGCGACGAATCATTGACTCATCATTCGCACCCCAAAATCGTGATGTCGACTTGTTCAACAGCATTTTAAGGGTTGAGGGGTCCCCAATCAGCTTTCTGAGGGTGCTGAAGAGTCCCGAGTATGTGAAGGACAATCCCTTGGCCAAGATTACGTCATACTTAAGCGGCAGTTCAGGCAGAGAGTGAATTGCTTCGTGGCAAATAGGTTGTCCCCCCCTTATAACCTTTGTATCACTCCAATATGCACATCGACAGTTTTTTCTATCTCTCGTCTTTATTTATTTTCTCTCCCGTAGCTACAAATAGGTACAGGCTATTTCCGATAAGCTTCCCACGTAAAATGTAAGCTTAAAAGTTTTCTTGTGTTCTTGAAGACGGGGACAGCTGTTATGTATGCCCGAAAAGTTGCATTCACTTTAAAAAATCTATAAAACGAACGAATCCAATTAATTTTAATCACGTTGAATCGTCCCTTTTCAAATTAAAAAGAAAACAGAAAAAATAAGATTTGTCAAAACTCGATCATCTCGCAAGCGTCTTAACCATGGTCCGGACATCCTGGGTGAAGTTAACATGGTTTTCCAAAACTTTGGCCCCATGTGGAGGAAATTCTGCTGCTGTTCCTCTGGTTTGGCTTTACTCTATTTACTAGAACTAGGTGATCATACTTTGCCCCCGGGGGCGATGGTGGTAATTAACACACGAAGCCTATTTTGTGGGTGTAACGCAGTATGGTCTCTCAATTTATAGACTAGTTTGTTTCGTTCCTTTATTCCCTAGCCTAGCCGGCGTCTGTGCTGTGCGTGAGCATTGAGAGTGGGTCGTTACACTTACTGACTCAACGAACAAGCTCGCACATTACCCTGCCCAAGAAAAAGTTGAACTGTTTCTTTCAGATTTCAGTTTTTCCCCAAACCTTTCCTATCCACCCAGTGTTTTTATAATGGGCAACATATTCGAGGTAGCTACTAGTAGGGAGATTTGCATCTTGAATAAATGTCACATATGTGCAAAGTTTGTCTATATTTTCAGAAAGTTTTAACTTCTTCCACATGGCGGTTGATGCTTCACATTTTGCGTATCGCTTGGAAGTCGTATTTCGTTTTGAAAGACGGTTATTGCTAGCAGGCTAGCTGACAGACTGGCCAATTGTATGTTTCGCCCCTCCCCACGCCGACCTTGTCTGAACGACCTTGCAGAGAGCTAGCTAGATTTCATTTGTGCACTTTTCAAATACAGCAAGTTAACCAGTAACATGACCTGGGCAGAACAACGAACCGATAATTTGTATCTGCAATTGCGTGTTTGTTAATTCCCTCTCCTTTCTTTTAAATAAACGTATTTTTCCTCCATAGTTTTTCTCCATGGTTTTCCTAGTTCTTTAGAAAATGTTAATTAGGAGGAATATTATATTATCACTCAATCAGTAACTGACATTTTACTAGCATGGCAACTTGACAACTGTTCTTCATATAAAAGGGTATACAAATATTGACGCCAGTTAATGTGTTTTTTTAATTTTATGAATACTAATTAGATACTTTTTCTTTTGTTTCAGGTAAGTACCAACCACGAGAGTTCAATCAATCCGCCAAACCGGATCGCGTTCTCTTGTAAGTTGAATTCGTAATTTTATATCATCCCGCAGGCTGAATTCAATTCCACGCCAATGCTTGAATACGAACTGAAGTGTCTCAAAACATATACCATACATCCATTACGCTTTTCCCCTCTTGGCGTTCTTCTTATATTTCTCCCAGCGAAATATTCTTAGCGAACCATTCACTATTAATGCAGGTTTACCAGAAATTGTGTAGAGGATAGACATACATGATGATATTGTAATTTCCCTCCGCATGTCAGGTTTCAGAACAGAGGGTATCACCTTTCATCCATTCTTCTTGTAAGCACACCATTATGAAGTAAGATGATCCCCTGTAGAACATGCCCATTTCTTCCTTAGTTGGCCTTTCGTAGAACCGGCTCGTTATTATGTATATTTCCCCGAACACCGCGTCTTCCTTCACACTCGATGTGATATCATGCCAGACTAGAGTAAACACCTTGCCTTTTTGCCGTCGTCGTCGTCGTCGTCGTCGTAGTTGTCGTCGTCGTCGACGAGATCGATCTGACATCCTTTTAGAAACACTTGGGAATGTCAGCGTCATCACAATCAAACATTTATACCACGGGAACCGTGCTAACTTTGTCATCACGAGTTCACAGGTTCAGCCTCTATTTTTTATCAACTTTCCCCGCCGCGCATAGGCCATCGTACACAAACCTGGAAGCCAGAATCAAAACTGCGAAGACTTTAGAATAGGTATCACGTCATAGCTCGAATTCTTAATGCAGGGCAGTCACAATTTGCCGAAGTTGCTGTGATGTTGTTTCGTATGCTGATAACCGATGTCAGGGCTGTGGTCGAAAAACTTCCAGCTGGTATGATTTCACAATTTTCACTATTTAAATTTTCGGTGTCGGAGTTCAAAATACCTATCCGAGGTTAATTAAATGCATTAATCTGAAGATAATACAGGAAAATAAAAGGATGAGTACCATTTGCGATTGCCTATTCCATTTGCGTCAAAGAGCAGATCAGCTTTTACGTAGCGCCCAATCTAAAGTCTTCGCAGATTTGATTCTAGCAACCTGGAAGACTACACGGTATTTCTTGTTCATCCATTTAATTTCTAGCTGACTACTGGGAATTATGCCGTTTTATTTTTTATATATTTACTTATGGGTGGCGGTGTTGGGGGAGGGGGAGGGGGAGGCAGATTGCGGGATAAAGGTTGACAAACTCCGGTATGAAATTATTTGGTACTAAATCATCACTTTTATTGTTTTAGTTTGTTGGCTGGTAAGTTTATAGTTTTTTTGTCCCAACGCGAATAATAGAATGGTGAACGTTTTCAGTGCCGTAAGAGTTGTGAAACACGCTAACGTGTTCTAAACGTTGTTATTTTTGTGTAAAATAGAATCATCTTTAGGAAAGAACAAATACCGCATTGAAATGCTTCATAGCGTGACATGTCTAACTATCAAAATTTAACTTACGATTGCACACACCTTTTGAGGAAAATTAAAGGTTTAGATATCGAAACGCAAAAAAATAATTATAGAGCCCCAATCTCCCCCCGTGAAGCAACTTAGCTCTTCGGAAGTGAGTTGCAGTGAACACTGTGACCACCTGCTTTGTACAGGTAATTTTTTATTAATCATAGGGTTCCTGCGAATTTTTTGCACCGACTTTGAAGACTCCGCACTAAACTTGATGATTAAGAATGTTTACTTTGTCATTGCAAAGTCTACAAAGTCTGCGGTACCTTTGTTTTAATCACATTATTAATGGTGTAGTTGATTGAATATTGGCACAGTGAGGTTATTAGGATTGCTTGTAGGGCAATCTGAGATAGACTGTATGAACCAAGTTTTGATACCGAGGCTTGGATGGCATTTCGGCGGGTTGCTTAGTTATTAGTTATTTGAGGAAAGCTACTCACAAGAGCAAGTAGTAATAACACATAAATCAGCAAATGCTACGTCCTCAAGAGTCATTATGTCAACAGCACGTGGCCGGACGTCAAGTTGTTGGCAAACTTTGGCACACCATGTGTTCAATAGCGGGATTGCGAACGGAATGATTTCCCTTGCCACTTTACTGTCGGGGCAATACAGCCTATTTCTTGTCAGCTTTCCACTCCAGCCTAGGGTGCCTAAGCAGTCTTTCACAAACCCTGCAGATGTTGTACTAAATACCGTTATAATGCCTATAAGGGACACTTATAGAAAAGCCAGCTAAAAAGTTATCAGTCCGTTACTTTGCTGTTAGCATGACAACAGCCAATGAGATGCAGTAACGTTGTGTTTACGAGTGTTTATTTTTATATATTTTTTTTATTGCTTGAGTATTGTAAAGCTAAAGAACAACGAAGACTTTATTGTAATCTAATAACCCGTAGCTAATGGGTCATGTTGCCATCTATTTATGAATTATGTGTGAAATAAAGAAACTGTATTTTGCAAAAAATCTGTGCTTCTTTAAATGTACTTCTTTCAAAGTAACCGATAGAAATCCCTTCGAGATAGATTCCCACGGTTAATGACAGGCATTATATTCTGCAACTGAAATCCACAAGCACTTGACTTTTTAAAATTCATGAATATATCAGCATTACGCCATCATGAGGGCATACTTGTTGGTAAATTCGGTCTGGTTTATCATTACACCCGCTCAATTAATGCGTAACATCGCTTATTTATTCAATACCCGTGTTTTATTAGCAGGCATTGTCTGGTCAGGGAACGTACCGAGTATTGTTAGATGCTTACTGGCGAGTAGCTTCCACATTTATCTCAAGAAAACATTCCTACTCAGTTAATTATAACTGGCAGCATGTTAAGAATGCGACTTGATTGTATTCGTTGTCTCAGAACAATTGAAACAATTTTCTTGCGATATTCTGACGAACTGAAACCGAATTGCGAGATGGGATTGAGTCGTTAAGATGTTATTTTTCGAATAAAGAAAAAACACGTTTAATGCGATGTGCTTCCATCTAGCAATCGACATACTAACAGCTTTCTTCGATGCATCTGACCGTTGCATTCAAATCTAGCAGACACATGAAAAGACGATTTATGCAATACATTTACCGCGTAATGCGGAAGAATAAATTCACACCGCTTAAAATTTCGCCCATAAATTATCAAAGTCATATTTTCGTTTGTATGGAGGTGTTTGCGATGTGAGACCTATAGGCTTAGCCCACCCATAGGCAAGCACGTTTTGTGGCTTTCGCAGGGTCTTTTATATTTTAGTGCTGATGTGTGTAGATAAGTCGCAAATATCGTGCCATTTTTCCAAATAATTGGGAAATAAAAACACCTCTTCCATTGCAGTACAGAGGTTAAGAAGTCAGCTATGCATCCAGTGCAAAAACAAATAAAAATGCAAGGAAACTTGAGCTGCGCAACGAATCGTTTATTACCTGTTCAAGTTCTGTGCAAGCTGTTTTGCAGATAATTCTGGCAATAACTGTACCTATACACTAATTTTGTTTGCAGGGAAATAGGCCATAAAACTGTCATATTCAATACGAGACTTACGTATAGTAAATTCAAATGTCCTAGATACAATGAATGCAAATAAATCTCGCAACTCAAATATGTATTTGCTCGTAAGGGCTTCATTCAATTCAAACGTTTGAAAGTAAATTTCTGCGGCGTAGTTGTTGGCTTGTTGATTTGTTTATTTGTTTTTATAAATTCCGAAACGTAAAAGAAAAGTCACCTACATTTTAAAAATTCCTCGATAATTAGGCAAAGAAACCAAGGAAAGTGTGCAGCGAATTAGATTTAGCGTCACAAGTTGCACACTAGAGAAACTATCGCCATCTTCGATCGGGTCAATATGATGGATGCAATTCTTCCGGCAGGTCACCGTAGGTTGACCTGTCACCTCTGATGTAACCGTCGAAACAGGACACACCTACGCGCGCTCCTCGGCGTGGGATGAAGAACGCCTCTTTTTCGGGAAGAAAGGGTAGCTGACAAAGAAGAGGGGACAATATGACGACATGTCGAATGACAAGGTAGTAAAATCTAATTGCGCCATTCTTTCTCCGCTAGAGTGGTCATGCTAACTTGACCGGGCAATTTAATTGCGTGCCGCTGCGACTGAAATGATTTAGCTTATTAACACGACGTTACGTGGACCTGAAACATGTCATCGCATATGAATTATTTCCCGTTTAAGATGCATGTTAATTAAAAATTTGCACACTACGCTGCAAGAAGAGGCATTTTAAAATCTTATGTCGTATGAGATTATGAGATACCAAATTATGGAAATAACTCTCACAATATTAGCTATTTGTGTCACATTGCCACCACTTTACTATCCATTTATGGCAATAAATATTCTTCTCGTTTCCACAAAGTTATTGGAACGACACGTAAGTATAGGTTTTAATAATTCTATACATTGCATAGTGAAAGAACGATCCTTGAGCTAATGGAATAATATCCTTCATTTTATTTACACTTCCAAATTGATATTTATTGTTACAACGTTTAACGGGTGTTAAGCCAGTACAGCAGCACCACTCTCCTTGCCATCAACCTCTCGACAGCACGGATTAGGGGAGGACTCTCATGCTGTTCGAGTTGTACAGTCCTTCAGAAAGGACGTTAAGTGACGTTCCCCTTGGTGCTTTTCGACAGGAGTCGGCTAGGTGCCGGCAACGGGATTCCCCTCTTCCCTGTCAGGTTCATCATCACCCTCATTATCACCGTATCATTCACCTACACCAATAGGCTAGTGCCATAGGGCCAGTCGTCAATACAGTGCGACGTTAAACACCACACAATCAAATAATTGGTAGGTTTTAGAAGAGTTGACTCATCAGGTATAGTCTTTGCTTTAGTTAGGAGTGCACGTAATTAGAGGTGATAAGTTTATCTTTATTGAAATCAATGATTATTTGAGAGGATTCGGGTTTTATACCCGTAATGGTCGCTGACTCGAGCACATAGCTGTGTTGCCAAATACCAAATTGCCTCCCCAACTCATCTACCTATATGTAGCAATATGGCATGTGAGGGCCTACGAGATATTTGACAACATTTATTTTGATAGATAACATGTTCGGGATGTTTACATGGATACTTACAAGTGCGAGGATTAAAACGTGTCAAAATTCCGTGCACCTCTAACTAAAGCAAAGACTAAATAAGATGAAATGAAAATATAAATTTCCCAGAAGCCTAATCGCAAGGTAGGGTGAATCAAATTGGATGGGGTGATTGTACAGCGAACAAGAAAGACTTGACAATGCAATCAGATAGTTGGAGGCGGAGGTGGACGAAACTACAAATTGGTTTGCCAACGACGATGTTGACTATCGCCGAATTGCTTTCACGAGATACGATCATGAATCTTGGATGTTGCATACTTACTTCAATACGTAATGAACTCTGAACAATCTGAAGTAACTGAAGTGTTGGGTAGTCGATTATAAATATCGCAGTAGGTAAATGTAGGAAAGATTCTCACATTCATAAGTGAGTATTGAGTTAAGTAGTAGTACTGCAAGACTTAATGGAAATGCACACAGAGATTTTTCACAAGCGCTAATGTAGATATAGAGAAGTATACAACAAAATTCCGAAAGAACGATTCGTTTAAATCGTCTGTTTATTAGCACATACTTGAGTAATTATGTATATTATCACTAAACTTTTCGCTTAATATTGCAACCAGGTATCAATTATAAGAAATACTAACACACGAGAATGCTTGTACTTTACGCATCCATCTTGCGTAACAGCGTGAAAATTACATCAGTATAACTTTTATTAGGTTCATGTCTATATCTCGGTCACATCACTTCTTTTGTGCAAGAATAATATTTCCGAACCGTTTATCCGACTATTTATTGAAAATTTGGAGTCAAATTTATGGAGTGGTTTCGGTTCATCTAGGGATGGAGACAATTTAAATTTTATTAGCACATTCTAAACAACTCGGTCATCTCGAAATCAGAGAAAGAAACAAAAAATCTGTGATTTTCCAAAATTATATTTAAAAATATTTGTAGCACGACCTCCGCACTCGCGAATAAAATAAAATTACATAAAGATAATAAATAATATTACACGTGTCGCTTTGTTTTAATACTGCCTGGCATGTATTTGCTAAAACTTAATAAATTTTGTAAATTTGTAAAAAAAAGCTTTAACGTTTACCAAGTATCCCGATCGGGTTATATTTCACAAATACAAGTAATTCGGTAACGGAACCAACAGTGAGATCCGAATACAATTCGCTTGGAACAAACGACGGTGATATCCAGGCACAAATCGGTCATGAAACGATTAGATCCAGGTACAGTTCGCTTGGAACAAAACGACGGTGATATCCAGGCACACATCGGTCATGAAACGATTAGATCCAGGTACAGTTCGCTTGGAACAAAACGACGGTGATATCCAGGCACACATCGGACATAAAAACAGTGAGATCCGGATAAAACTTGGTCATAAAACGATGAGATCCGTACAAAATTACTTCGGAACAAACGAAACACGAAACGAACTGCAGGCAAAGCGGACGTGAGCAGCCGTAAGATGCTCGCAGACACAAGTGCGCCAGGCGACTGAATGTCAAGGTCTCGGACCCACGAGGCAGTCGGTGAGTTGTGCTTCGAACCTCTGCGTAGCGTAGCAACCAGAAGCAAACCATGTGACCCGCCAGATCGCCCCGGGTATAAGTCAGCAAATGTGTGCCAGCTGATTGGAAAATGCGGTGCATGCATTGCAACCAGAGACCAATTTCGTAGACTTTTACACCCAGAGACCACAGTGAGACATAAAGGTTCTTCAGAAGTTTTGTGTGAAATACCAAGTCAATTATGAGATATTATGGATAGTTACAAAAATTAAAGCAATTTAACTAAATGATCAAAGGCATGAAATATATCGAAGTGCATGTAATAATAATGAGTATGTCTCATTTGACGAACGAAAGAGTGCATACAGTCAAGCGTTTAGCCCACAGAATCCAGCATTGAAGTATATTTTCGTCACGACCTATTATTTTAAGCAATAAAACAGTATTAATTGGACAAATTTTGCGTTTTTCCTTCAACGAGAAAACAGCGCAGTAATTAAGCGCTAAGCATTAAAACAAACCAGCTACTTGCCTATTTCTACAAAGCAAGAGAGATGAAGCCATGAAATTTGATCGCTTGCAAACCCAATACCAACCAAAAGCATGAAGTAATCTCAATTGGAATTTAAAATACTCGTTCGAGCTTCAACGTTACACGGCTCACCTGCTATCGCAATTGATTGTTTTTTATAATTGAGTGTACGAAACAATCTCCTTGGGGCCATCGGCAAACACCGACATAAATTTGAATTATACCTTCTGAATTCGTACGAATGATCTTTGCGCCAGAAAAAATAAACTTACCATATGCATTCTGAAAAAAACTCATGCGTGAAATTAGAATTCCTTTTTTGGGCTTCGTATTCATCAAATTAACATAAATGAATTTTTGCAATCAAAATTTTCAGTCTACAAGTGGAATAGCCAAAAGCATAAAACAACAATGCGTTTGTAATCTACGCCTTGAATCTATTACAATATGGACAGAGCTAATCAGAATCGCGATTATCTGTACCTATAATCATGCCTTCTGACCCAATGTACCTGATCTTTAATCCGACGTCCACGAGGCAATCGCATTAGCATTAGCATATCATCTTCGTATGGAAAGCCCTTCTTTTAAAAATACGAATCTGAGATGAAAATCACGGCTTACATAAGTGACCTGTTAAGTGGTCGAGATGAGGCAAGATCTGTAAACTCTGGCCTAGATGAAATATCGAATGAAACGACTTCACAAGCAAGTACAGATACGGCATGAGAAGATGCCGTTTGGTTTCTTACAGATTTTCAAAAAATTCACATTCCATGCAAACAATGATTTTTTGAAACTTAAACTGTAGGCGCTCAGCTTTCTCTTTGAAATGGAAGCGACGACAATCGTTCTCAAAATTATAAGTAGCTTGTGACTGAAGAGAATGCGATTGACTTAACTGCAGATCTGACAGAGATTCAAACAGATTCAAGCGTAAGATGTGATGTTCTGCAGGGGAAAAAAATTGTTGGCTAAAAATTTAATTGGTACGATTGAATTTTGCATGTGCGTTTGAAAATCGAACGAAGAAATGAGAAAATGTTGTCGAATCACCACTTGCAATCATCGATCGAATGTGAGACGGTAAAATGCTATTTTGCCATAAAATAATCTGCAAATAAATATGAAGGCATAATAATGTATGCATATAATTATGGCCACATCAAATAAATGACTAGCTTGCATGGGCATTTGCATCAGCAGAGGTATTCAAAAATTGCAGCGTGCGTCCCACAATTAAACAATTAAATAACATGCTTTGCTTCGACGAGCAAACACGAATAATTACACATGTTTATGCAGCACAAAAAACAGTCTCAGAGAAGTGCAGTAATGATACGTTTTTCCTACCATGTCTTCCTATCTCAATATACTGTAAGTGCCTAATACTTCCACGCATTAGTACACCCAGTATCAAAAGCAAAAAACCCAGCAATTAAAATGTGTGCTTGTACGCCTGAGCGGTATTTGTGTACTTATTACTCAGTGATTTATCTAAAATTTGTTTACGAGATTTATAATTAGGTTCGTAAGACGAACGTCAGTTAATTATTATGCAACGTGTCTTATTAGGCTTGTTGCAGGTCATTCAGGTGAATGCGTGATAGTTTTTTGAGCCGGTTATAACAACTCGAATGCGTGCATCTTCACTATAGAGTTATCTAAGGGAGAAAGTAAATGGAACAGTTTTTTGTGTCACTGGAAATTCTTTACAAATTATTACTTATTGTCAATTAACTAACTAGTGTTATTTTATTAAATGATTCACGTGTTCAGTAACGAGTGTATGCCTGTTAACTTCATTAATGTCTGGAATGTTGATCCATTGCCGAGCGATATAGCCAACATAAACTACCTGAGAGTAGGTAGTGTCATATTATTTTAGACCCATGCATCCAACAATCAAAACTTACCATCAACGATACCATGATACCGTAGAACGTCAAATTTTGTTGACGCATTTCACTTTGTCTCTGTATTTTGCCAGGCCTGAGATGATTAATTTTTGTCACATTTTGTTGGCACGTTTCAAGTATCGTCTCTGCAAATTTTAAGTCGATGCATCGGGCTTGCAATATGTTCGCACATTTCATTAATTGCTTAGTTCTGTCTACGCAACATGCCAACGGACAAAATACGTTAAAGCGATATTATTATAAAAACATGTCTGCACGGGCATGATCGTTGTTTTGTATTGTTATTGTTTACACTATAGGATAAGTCATCTATATAGGGAGTTGGTAAGGGGGCCACTGCCATATGCATAAAATTCCGCCATCTTGGTGGTCAAGCTGTCAAACACAGCTCTCAAACAACCGCTGGTAAAGTTCTCATTCTATTCGAAGAGCCTGTATTAACATGTACAAACTTCTTCCAAACTTTTTTATCCTCTGAACATTTCGAAAAAAAAGGAAGCTGACTGATTGACACCATGATGACCACAAGGTTTTTCGGTGGAAAATATAGTTGAGAAGAAGTTTGGACATTGCAATATCGGCTCTTAGTAACTTAGTTTGGTTTAATTATGAAGAGAATAATGTGCATCATTTCAACATCCTGCTTCTTGCTTCGTAAATTTGCGAACATCTTACTACCAGGATGGCGTAATTTATGCACTTATTTAGATGGAAGTGATCCTCATACAAACTCTTTTGACCCTTAAGTCGTCAATGTAAGTTTCTTTCTAGCCTAATTTGAGTAGTAGTCTTGTTCCGCACCCTTCCAGACCCACCTGACTCTTGCATTGTTGCCTCTACCCAAATGGCTGCCCTCACAGATACGCCGGGCATGAGTTCGATGAACCACACAATTTGTTTGATTTCAGACTAATGTCTCTTTTACCTTTCGGCAGCAGGGCAGGGGGCAATCGTGTACAAGTGTCAATTTTTTTTTCTACCTACCATTAACATAACGAGTACATCTGTTAATTTAACGTGGTCAACCTTGCTTTTAGGTAGCTAACGAGGGACATCTTGTCGACAATTTTACACAATCCCCCCCCCCCCCCCCCCCCCCCCCTAGTTCACATTAACGAGTGGTTTGTGTTTATAATGGATATTTTTGGATCAATCAGCTGACATATGGGTGCTTGTGAGCCAAATACATTGAATGCCCGAGGAAAGCAGGATGAGATCTGAACAATGTCGTCTATTCCTGAAGAATGACAATTGCTCGGGTATTTCACTCCTATGGCACTTCATAGCTAGACCACGGATAATTCAGCTAACTTTTCAAAAAAACTGATTACCAACTGGGCTGAGTGTAAAGGAACCCACTAACACTCCCAACCGTCATAAAGTTAACTCCTCACTTCTTCAAGGGAAAAATCGATTGAAAAAAAACGACCACAAAATACTTCTTATCGATTTTTGTTCTTCAGAGCGTTTCCCCTGAAGAAGTAAGGATTAAATAACGAAACGTTGGGAGTTGGGATTTCTTAACATTCGACCTAGTTACCAGTATTTTAAAAACTAGTGCTAAGATTAGGAGCTAGACAATATAAAGAATTTGGTGGGCTAACTTTTATTCCATGGAAGCACGTCTATTTACTTAACTGGACCCTCAGATAATATCGACTACTTTTTGGTAATACCATGGTGCTTATATGTTATTATCATAGGTAGACCATGGTATTACCAAACAAATGATAGTAACTAAGGGTCCAGAGGATGAAATGGTAAATCATGCACGAAGAGTGGAATCTAGCCAAACCATTCGTCTATCTATTGCATGTGCTAATTGGAGCCGGTGATTGAATTGAAGCATTGATATTGATCGTCCAGTCGAGATCCCAAATCCCAACTACCAATCCCAAATTTTGATTCTCGATGCCAGTGAAGTCGAGCAGTCGCAAGGTCGTCCCAGATCCCAGATGGGTATGCAACTATTGTTGCAGTACTGTAGCACTGACGGGCGGTACTTCCAGGCGCTCTCTCTATTTTCATCTGCGGATGATGCCAAGAATATTATGAGTTTCGTCAAGATTAAATTGGGGGGCGTGCCAATAATTTTTTCAAGACACTAAAGTACAGAACTCATGCTCAAGTCTCTACCACTTCACATTACATCTGTGTATGGCGTTGTTTTTCTAGATTTAACTCAACATCCAGAGTTTTCGTTTGTGTTAAGAGTAAAATGGAGCCCGGCAATAAAGAAAATGCATGCACCGATACCAATATCCATTATTTACCAGTCGCGTGTGGACAATTTACTGTGAGATATTGTTTTTATAGAATACGGAATCTTTTCTTATCGAGTCTTTCCCATTGGAACGGAGTATAGGTATGTATAGGTATAGGTATGTATAGGTATAGGTATCTATAGGTATAGGTATGTATAGGTATAGGTATAGGTATAGGTATAGGTATAGGTATAGGTATATGTATAGGTATAGGTATAGGTATGGGTATAGGTATAGGTATAGGTATATGTATAGGTATAGGTATAGGTATAGGTATAGGTATAGGTTAGGTTAGGTATAGGTAGGTATAGGTTAGGTTAGGTATAGGTAGGTATAGGTTAAGTTAGGTTAGGTTAGGTATATTCAGGGTGTGTGGGGCTCTCGCTCAAAACGCCCCCAAGTCTTTCGGGGGCGTTTTGGGTCCCTGGAATCTCAAGGACCCAGCCGCATACTTTATGTACTGAGAACCTCAGAAGATCGATGGTATAATTGGATGCCATTATTTGGCTATCAGATAGGTAAATCAAAACCTAATTGGGCCTGTTTTTTTGGGGAATATTCTTTTCTTGGTTGGTAGCTCGCATATCTGTGTAGCTTGCAGCTGTTTGAATATCACACTGGTTAAGGGAAGGTCTGGAGTTCAAGACTAGCCTATTTTGGAGATGAAAATCCTATTTTCAAATTTTAATAATTTGACTGACTTCATAGAAAAAGGGCTGGTAGTTTAAAAAAAAACTGTTTATAACTGGGTTAAACTGCTATTATATTAAGATCGGAAG